>JAXIVJ010019322.1:0-20031 GCA_036785665.1 Chirona hameri | reverse complement strand
GGCAGTGTTCTGTATAGAGTGGGTTTGCAGTCTAGGGCTTACCTTCCGTGTGGAGCGGGTTCAGTGGGGCTTACCTTCCGTGTAGAGCGGGTTCAGTGGAGCTTACCTTCTGTGTAGAGCGGGTTCAGGGTGGTGGTCGTGATGCCTCTCGCGGCGCACGCGTGGACTGTGGTTGGCATCTCGAGGCAGTTTGGCAGACAGGCGGCCACACAATCGCCGTGCTTGTAGCCGCGCTTATCCAGCGCGTCAGAAAAACGCAGCACGTTGCGGTATGTCTCGTTAAAGGTGAGCGTCTTGTCGGTCAGACCGCAGATCTGAAGGGAAAAAAACAAAGTATATTTTTTTTCTATTTTCACATATTTCTAAGTGGCATTTAATCATGTTAAAGTATATATTTTTAACAATGGCCTCGTACGAGCAAACGCTTATCAGCTTTGGAATGTAATGTACCTTTTGATTGCAAACACCTTAAAATACTTTGACTTTCGCAGTAACCCTTGCAAGTTGCAAATTTCTTTATCATGAAAACAGACAAACGATTTGCATGGCAATGTCAGAAAAAAAGGAAATTTAAATATACAAAATAAATATATTTGAAAACTAAAATATTTATTTTAAAAAAACAAACATGGAAACTGCCAACACCGCACCCATTCGGAGCCTGGGTTACTAAGGCACCCAAGTGCAAAGGTCAATACACCCTTTGGCGCCTGATAAACCGAATACCACGCCGCTATCACATTCCCCGAGTTCCAGACCGCGGGTCTTGCATCGCTCAGCGCAAAGTCCACGGAGTAACTCGACTCGCGGCGATGACTAGACGTAGACAGTAGACAGATACGGCTATATATCGCCTTGGATACGGCGGTCTGCGCACGAAGACCGCCAGTACACACTTGAACTTCATGCAGCGTTTGCGGCTTTTCGAGCAGTGCTGAATGAGTAAAAACGGAATCATGATGATAAGATATATATAATCTTTCGAGTTTTCCAGAGAAGATAAGAATAACTTTGCTGAGTGAGTGACAAACAAAAACCGAGCGCCGAAGGCACGAGTTTACCGAGCGCCGAAGGCACGAGTTTTTTTTGCTGTGGCACTCACGAAGCGAAATATTTGTATCTGCCCGAGAAAACTCGAAAGATTTCATATATTCATATTTGACCAGTAAAACGCCTTTTTGGGCGATGGCCGGGAGAGCGCGCTGTGGTAACGCCAAACAGGTTTGAAATATGAAACGGTAAGGGAGCACACGTGGTAGTAACACAGTAATTTCAGTCCTCCATAAAAATTGCCAGGCCTCAATGCATGCCAACATAAAAATTAAGTTGTATTAAATTGTTCATGATCTCCTTTCTCAAATCCGCAAAAAAGGAAGTACGTCCTGAGCGCTGCATGCTTCAGCGTATAAATTAATGCTTAGAATATAATACAGCCATTTTGTATCAAGAATCATTTTTGCAAGGTTTTTTGTTCATTTCGAATTTTGCGTGTGCCAAATGCCACGTGCTGTGGTACTACCCCTAACAGAACGCACTATACCAAAACAAAATTGATTTCATGGACCTATCCAATGGTGAAAACCCAATCTCAATCGGAGCAGTGGTTGCAAGGTTATTAGCTTTCGAAAAGCGTATGTATGGCCGGGTCGGGCCGGGTCAAATGTAAATTTGTCTAGTAAGTTGACGAGAAACCTCACGGGCGCTTCGCGCCCGTTCGGTAACAACATGAAAATAAACTCAAATCTTGAGCTGCATATTTGCACCCTGCATGATGCAAAGATAATACTATTTGTGTAGCATATGTAGCAAATGTTAAAGATGAACCTCAAATATGAAGATAAACGGATGATTACCCTTTGAACACGCCTTACCGTCAGTCAAATTAGAGTACAATAACAGGGATGTGTACCTATGTTTGTTATGTTGCAGAACAACGAAGTAAAGCCGGGTCACATTGCAACAAGTTGTCCGACTGAGTCCAACATCCGATGCATATGGTGCATATTTGTGTGACTGCTGGTATTCAAGGTTATGCTGGTGGAACACATTTATTTTGGAAGACCAGCACGCATGAATAAATTGATATTTAAACAAGGCAATGTGTCTAAATCAGGAAATGAGTAGTCCAGAATGATAAGACCGAACGATACGAGCATTGGGTTTCGCAACCCTCTTCCGATTTTCATAAGAAAAATTGCCATATTTGTGTTAACGTGGTAAGGTGTAGCTTTATCCCAGAATGACTGCGCGATAAGTTTCTCCACTATATGGTAAAATTCCATCAGCCCGAAGGTCTAAATAATCTGCTGCGTCACTCTATATGGTGACACGTAGCTTTATGTACACAAAGCCAATGTGAAGAGTGCCAAGCGCGGACTGGGAGAAGCGGCTGACCTGGCGCTGGCCAGTGGCCACCCACCCGACTGACCTGCGGTCTGCCCACCCGCAGCACCGTTTTTGCTGCTGTCTGCCACGCCAGCATTTCGACAGAAATCCTAGCGAATGACTTAGCGAATGACTTAGCGAATGACTTAGCGAAGTCTTAGCGAAGTCTTAGCGAAGTCTTAGCGAGTCTTAGCGAATGTTTGTAAATAACTTGATGGTCAGTTCTATCGCAATATTAGGCCTATAATATGCAGCATACTATTTAAATATCTTGCCTTGGTTTCATGACCTGATTTAAAAGTAAATGCTGAACTTGGTGACAGAAACGCTAAACTAACAACGTCTCGTTGTAGCGAGGCTTCAGCGAGTTATATGCGGTGAAATTCCCAATCGTCAGCTCAAACACACCACACTGCGCCGACTCACGTAAGCAGTCCGGTTCTCCCAGCGGTGTCGGCGACCCCAGATCAGGTCGAAGATGGGTCGGTCGGCCAGCTGAATGTCCTCCGCGTGGGAGCGGAACACGCCGTGGCGCGCGCTGGCCGTGCTCAGGCGGCGGCAGAACGACAGTGACCTCATCCTGGCGACCCGGTGTCGACTCTGTGCCGCAGGTCACACGCTGAAACAGGGACGGGGTCGCGTGAGACAGCGCCGGGGACTGCATTGGACACTAAACAGGTTGGATAACAAGCGACGGCCCTTGTATCGGGCTGTAAAGGGACAGGAAATATATATTTGACCACCACGCGTTCGTTGCACCGTTAGTGACTTGGGTGGGCGCTGCGCCACGGAAACGAGACATAGCATTACTTCGATACAGCCGAACGCAGTACATGCACTGCATACCATGGTAAAACGCAACAGGGCTTTGGCAGGTCCGAACGTAATCTACGCGTAGTAAAGTGCATGCGTGATGCAATGTAGGTGATAGACTATACCGCAATACATAGAGAGCGCCTGATTGGTATGGTGTACCGCAATACCATTCGGCAATGGTAGACTGTACCGCAATACAATCCGGCAATGGTAGACTGTACCGCAATACAATCCGGAAATGGTAGACTGTACCGCAATACCATCCGGCAATGGTAGGCTGTACCGCAAAGCTGCATCATAATGATGGGATGATGATCATAATGACAAAAATGTGAATCAAACTGTACCAATGGAACTTGAACAAGTTGCATTTAATTTGGTCAGTTGCTCAAATTTTTCGCGCTTTGGACAGTTTAATAAAACACGAAATACCATTTACCAATAAGCAATTTATAATTAAAATAGATCAAATACACGCCAACATCTTTAGAGACTCGATTATTAAGCTCACAGCCATGGACAGCTGAAGGTGCCCCATACCACGGGAAGCCGGTGATTGAGGTCACCACAGCGGGAGAATCGGCATATCATCAATCCTCACAGCTGTGCACTGTGTGGAGGTGGAGGGGGTGTTGGGAGGACGGATGGGGGGGGGGGGCGTTCCGCTGACAGATGGTCCTCAGAGCCGAGTCACGCGGGTGGATAGAACACCGGCTCCACTCGGCGAGACACCACACAAGGGCTCCGCCACGTTCAGAAAATTGTGGGTGGGGGGGGGGGGGGCAGAGGCATTCTGAAGTCGATTCTTTCCATGCAACGCTCATGTATAGGCGTAATGTTAAAAGTCCCAACAAAATTGGGGAGACGTCCCCCCGTCCCCCCTGTGGTGGAGTCCCTGGACACCACACAAGGGCGGATCCAGGGGGCATCAGGTTATACCCCAAAACGACTGAAACCTGGCCGAAAATTAACAATTTTCTTTATTTTAAAGAAAATCTAAGCACCTTAACGGGTTTTATACGGGTTTCCGTCCTGCAAGGAAATGCACTCTTTTGCAGTTGTATGAACTTTAAACACGTTTAAGACATATAAGAAGGACCTCAATGCTCATTTAGTCTATTATTTCAGCAATTATCAGCGTAAAAACTTTGGCGTTTTTAGAGACTTGCATCAGATAACGAGTACTTATTCCCACTTTTATCTCAGAATATGCAGCAATGAATTTGAGAGTTTTGAATGATCTGCAAGACCTACACTGGATCACCAAATGAGTATGTAATTCAAAACTTAAGGGACTCTTTATTACTACACACTGTTCATTCAGGTGTTATGGTTTTCTTATCTCTCTGGCAGGAAGCGTTGAGAATTTGATGGTGGCGTTTTGTCGTGTAAATTCATGAAAAATACAGAATTGTTGAGGTGAACTATTTCCTTTAACCATCGCCCTACGGGAGCTTTTTTCACCTTCGCCCTACGAGGGGTCCTAAAAACACCCCTTGTTAACTTCCAAACCAAGCAACATCGAGCAACGTGGTAAGAACCAACATGTTGCCTGTCATGTTTGGAATCTAACGGCATGCAATTTTTAGGTTTAGGGTCAACGAGTGACCTTCCAGGTCAAGTGAATGACCTCGATCGAGCACGTTCAGAACAGCGATTTTGCTGTCAGAAAACCTCCAAATAAAAAATTGGTAAATGTAAATAAAAAGGCATGTTCCTAGACCAGTTTTGTCTCAGAAATACAGAAAAGGTAATTATTTGTTCGTATTTGGTAAACAAAAGTCCAACAAAGTTATTAACAAAATGACGTCATGAGTTTCTTATACTTAGGGAGCAGTGTTCATCACGGGCCCACCAACCCCAGCCTGGCCCGGCCCAGGCCCATGAACACCAAGTCCAGGCCCGGACCAAGCCCGGTCAAATTCATAATATTGAGGCCCAGGCCCGGTCAAGCCCGTTCAGATTAAGCATATAATTATTTTCACAAAATTTGCAATCATTATCCTAGCATATTTACTTGTATACTGTAAATGTAAAGCAATGAACCAACTATGCTAACAAAAAAAAAACAGCAACAGTGTGTTGTTGTGTAAGTGAACTGCTGGTTAAAATATTTGTGAGCTCTGACCTGAGCTTGTGCGACGCGCGCATTACTTCAAAATTGGCAGGCCCAGGCCCATCCAGAGCCCAGTGATTTACTAAAGTTGAGGCCCGGCCCAGACCCAGCCCAGGCCCAGCCCAGGCCCAGCCCAGGCCCAGCCCAGGCCCAGCCCAGGCCCAGCCCAGGCCCATCCCAGGCCCAGCCCAGGCCCAGACCAGGCCCAGACCAGGCCCAGCCCAGGTCCAGCCCAGGCCCAGCCCAGGCCCAGCCCAGGCCCAGCCCAGGCCCAGCCCAGGCCCAGCCCAGGCCCAGCCCAGGCCCAGCCCAGGCCCAGCCCAGGCCCAGCCCAGGCCCAGCACAGGCCCAGCCCAGGCCCAGCCCAGGCCCAGCCCAGGCCCAGCCCAGGCCCAGCCCAGGCCCAGCCCAGGCCCAGCCCAGGCCCGGCCCAGGCCCAGGCCCAGCCCAGGCCCAGCCCAGGCCCAGCCCAGGCCCAGCCCAGGCCCAGGCCCAGCCCAGGCCCAGCCCAGGCCCAGCCCAGGCCCAGCCCAGGCCCAGCCCAGGCCCAGCCCAGGCCCAGCCCAGGCCCAGCCCAGGCCCAGCCCAGGCCCAGCCCAGGCCCAGCCCAGGCCCAGCCCAGGCCCAGCCCAGGCCCAGTCCAGGCCCAGCCCAGGCCCAGCCCAGGCCCAGCCCAGGCCCCAGCCCAGGCCCAGCCCAGGCCCAGCCCAGGCCCAGCCCAGGCCCAGCCCAGGCCCAGCCCAGGC
Organism: Chirona hameri; assembly: GCA_036785665.1. Classification (NCBI taxonomy): domain Eukaryota; kingdom Metazoa; phylum Arthropoda; class Thecostraca; order Balanomorpha; family Balanidae; genus Chirona; species Chirona hameri. The sequence goes on along the minus strand of JAXIVJ010019322.1, from coordinate 13,968 downwards.
CCAGCCCAGGCCCAGCCCAGGCCCAGCCCAGGCCCAGCCCAGGCCCAGCCCAGGCCCAGCCCAGGCCCAGCCCAGGCCCAGCCCAGGCCCAGCCCAGGCCCAGCCCAGGCCCAGCCCAGGCCCAGCCCAGGCCCAGCCCAGGCCCAGCCCAGGCCCAGCCCAGGCCCAGCCCAGGCCCAGTCCAGGCCCAGCCCAGGCCCAGCCCAGGCCCAGCCCAGGCCCAGCCCAGGCCCAGCCCAGGCCCAGCCCAGGCCCAGCCCAGGCCCAGTCCAGGCCCAGTCCAGGCCCAGCCCAGGCCCAGCCCAGGCCCAGCCCAGGCTCAGTCCAGGCCCAGCCCAGGCCCAGCCCAGGCCCAGCCCAGGCCCAGCCCAGGCCCAGCCCAGGCCCAGCCCAGGCCCAGCCCAGGCCCAGTCCAGGCCCAGCCCAGGCCCAGCCCAGGCCCAGCCCAGGCCCAGCCCAGGCCCAGCCCAGGCCCAGCCCAGGCCCAGCCCAGGCCCAGCCCAGGCCCAGCCCAGGCCCAGCCCAGGCCCAGCCCAGGCCCAGCCCAGGCCCAGCCCAGGCCCAGCCCAGGCCCAGCCCAGGCCCAGCCCAGGCCCAGCCCAGGCCCAGCTCAGGCCCAGCCCAGGCCCAGCCCAGGCCCAGGCCCAGCCCAGGCCCAGCCCAGGCCCAGCCCAGGCCCAGCCCAGGCCCAACCCAGGCCCAGCCCAGGCCCAGCCCAGGCCCAGCCCAGGCCCAGCCCAGGCCCAGCCCAGGCCCAGCCCATGGCCCATAGGGCCAGCCCAGCCCATGGCGAACTCTGTTAGGGAGCCATCACTCAGTCAAACATAGAGATGTTGCTTTGAAATTGGTTTGGATATTGTCCATACTCAGTTCTCTCACATAAATCCCGTTTTTATAACATCTTTGAAAATTTTGATTTTGTCGTGATTTTTCCCAAAAAAAAAATGTTTTTGTTCATTTTAGGAGTCAAAAACCCAAAACTTCGAAAATCCAAGCATGCCATTTTAAAGAGAATGACATTTAATGTTTTTTTTCTGAATTGTGTTTGCAATTTGCTTTAAAACTCTGTTTTTTACGATTTTTTCAAACATTATAGTTTTTTTCCACCAAGATGACGTCATAAAAACATTATTATCTCCCAAATTACTTACGCAATTTCAATTAAATTTGTACAGCATACGTATAATTGTTGTAAACTCAGGTACTGAAAATTTCAGCAAGATTCACCGCATGTGTAAAAGTTATGCAAGTAAAACCTCGGGGGGGGGGCGTTTTAGGACCCCCCCCCCCCCCCCGTAGGACGAGGGTTAATGAAGCACTAATACTGAATGTTTCGAGGCCCTAAAACATTCATCTTCAATCATGCCAGGTAAAATGCCAGGCATCAACATCACTTAGCATTCAGTAGCCGTGTTCAAGAAAACATGTGTACGGTGTGTACAGCAGAGGTGAGAAAAAAACTCGAGGCTGACACCGACAAAGAGCCGGGCTAACTCACTTCCATTTTTCGCGCTCTTATGGCCAATTACTCTAAAAATAAGGTTTTTATCACGCCTTGGTGACTAACATTTATAAAAATCGGCACTCTGGCACATTTTGTAAACATACAACATATTTTGTCAACACGCAGCACATTGTGTCAACACACAGCACATTTTGTCAACACAACACATTTTGTGATCATTACAATGAGTGCTACACACTAGCGGATTCAAGGGGGCATGGCCGCTACCACTAGCGGTAGCGGCCATGAGACCCCCCCCCCCCCCAAAAAAAAACGCCTGAAATCGGCACAAAATGTAGACATTTCCTGATATAGAAGACAATCTAAGCAACTTTTACTAAGGAAAGTTTGTTTTAAATCAGCTAGCAATGCATAAGCAAGCGATATCCGATGAGTTTTCAGAATTGTGTGAGGATTTTGGGGATTTGGCCCCAAACCACCCGTGCCCCCCCCCCCCCCCCCCCCCCCAACCACCGTTCTGGATCCGCCAGTGGGTGGATCTGGTGAAAATTGGTGAAATTTAGCCATTTCCTATGGATTTATACGTGTCTTTATTCGTTTCCCATTGACTTATAATGGGGAGGTCACGAAATAAACCTGACCTTAGGTAACCGATATAAAATACAAATCGAGATCTACGAATTGTAGGTACCTGATGACATGCCGTGAGTTTCAAACTGTTTGGTCAATCACTTTGTCTGCAGCACGCCTGCAAACTTTTTGGAGGTGGAGTCATTTGACTTGACCTGGTGACCTGACCTGAGATAACTCGAGGTAAAAAAAATAACACCGTGTGGGTAATTGATGTCCCAACAGCGGTGCCAAATTTCGCGGCGCGCCGCCGCCGTTGAAACTCCGAAGACAATGCCCTTGTTATTATACAAAGTCCAGTGAACGTGTAAAAAGTTAGGGGGGGCGTCGCCTCCCAGCTCCAAAGTTTGGGGGGGGCGAGTTGTCCCCATTGCCCCCACGGTTCCCACGTCCCTGGGGCTGGGGAGGCGACAATCAACTGACACCGACGTGCGTTGGCGCGTCGGAACATTTTTTCACCTCTGGTGTACAGTGTGTTTCACCCTGTTTTCGCACAAAGTGCTCTCAAAGGTATAATGCATCTCCCGCATAAGAAAAAGTGAAATTGTATGCAAAGAATAACGATCAAGGTCTAGGTCAGGTCACAAAAGGTCACTATTGGCAAGGGGTCTACGGAAGTCATGCGACACATGTTGCATGGGTTATTTTACACGTATAATTATATAGTTGCAACCATTTTCACAACCTGGCCCCATATAATGGTACTCAGGTCAAGATCAGGTCACAAGGTCAAAATGTGAAAATGATTAATAAACATAAAAAGGCATGTTTCTAGACCATCAGAAATACAGCGGTGGCATTTATTCGTCTGTATCTGGTCAATAGAAGACAAAAAAAAACTTTAAAAAATGACGTCATGAGTTACATATACCTAAGGAGCTATAAGTCAGTCAAAAATAAATACATTGATTTGAAATTTGGGTTGGGTATCGTCCATACTTAGTTTTCACATATATATTCAATTTTTGTTTAATATCTTCAAACTTTTATTTTGTATTAATTTTTCCGAAAAACAAATCAGTTTGTTTATTTTTTGGGTCAAAAAGCAAAACAATGCAAATTCGAGATAGCCATTGTTAAGAGACCATCATTTCCGTTATTTTCATCATTTCCATCATTTCCGTACATTTAGTTATTTTATTTGATATTTGCATCAAAACTCTATTTTCTACGATTAAAAAATTGGACCCGTCCCCCTATAAAAAATTGGTGGCGCCGCCCCTGCGTGCAGAAGAGGTAGTTTCCAGAAAAATGTGGCTACCGTGGGACTTCTACCACCTTTACATGTACGTTTTACTATGTAACTCAATTCTTCTGAGAAAACCCGTATAATCCCTTTAAGCAAATACATTTGTTTTAAATTGGTCATTGATACGCAAACAAGCGAAAGCAAATGAGTTATTTTTTTAATTGTATCGGACTTTTTTGGATTTGGCCCGAAACGATTATTCTTTGCTGTTTTGGATCCGCCGGTGCCACCGCAGGATAACAGTGTGGAAGACGACACGCTTGCTGTGAAAGACGTCGCGACGTGTAACCACAACAGCCACTCGGCCAGATGGCATATGGCATTTCGCCGCGCGACTCGTTCGGCGTGGTTTCAGCGTTAGCGCCGCCTGACCTTTGTAAGAATGACGCGTCGCCCCCACTGCGGGACGCTCGGGCAGCGTGGGGAAGCGCGAGGCAGCACGGCGTGCTTAATCGCGATACCCGCGGCCATCCATCCCAGCTCCATCGCGGCCATCCATCCCAGCTCCATCGCGGCCATCCATCCCAGCTCCATCGCGGCCATCCATCCCAGCTCCATCGCGGCCATCCATCCCAGCTCCATCGCGGCCATCCATCCCAGCTCCATCGCGGCCATCCATCCCAGCTCCATCGCGGCCATCCATCCCAGCTCCATCGCGGCCATCCATCCCAGCTCCATCGCGGCCATCCATCCCAGCTCCATCGCGGCCATCCATCCCAGCTCCATCGCGGCCATCCATCCCAGCTCCATCGCGGCCATCCATCCCAGCTCCATCGCGGCCATCCATCCCAGCTCCATCGCGGCCATCCATCCCAGCTCCATCGCGGCCATCCATCCCAGCTCCATCGCGGCCATCCATCCCAGCTCCATCTCGGCCATCCATCCCAGCTCCATCGCGGCCATCCATCCCAGCTCCATCGCGGCCATCCATCCCAGCTCCATCGCGGCCATCCATCCCAGCTCCATCGCGGCCATCCATCCCAGCTCCATCGCGGCCATCCATCCCAGCTCCATCGCGGCCATCCATCCCAGCTCCATCGCGGCCATCCATCCCAGCTCCATCGCGGCCATCCACCCAGCTCCATCGCGGCCATCCATCCCAGCTCCATCTCGGCCATCCATCCCAGCTCCAGCCCTTTCCCAACCGATAGTCCGCGGCCATCCATCCCAGCTCCAGCCCTTTCCCAACCGATATGCTCCACCAGCGGGCCGCAGCGGACCAGAGCGGGCTGGAGCGGGCTGGAGCGGGCCGCAGCGGGCCGGAACGGGAAGGAGCGGGCCGGAGCGGGCTGGAACGGGAAGGAGCGGGCCAGAGCGGGCCGGAGCGGGCCGGAGCGGGCTGGAGCGGTCCGGAGCGGGCTGGAGCGGGCCGGAGCGGGCCGGAGCGGGCCGGAGCGGGCCAGAGCGGGCCGGAGCGGGCTGGAGCGGGCTGGAGCGGGCTGGAGCGGGCCGGAGCGGGCCGGAGCGGGCCGGAGCGGGCCAGAGCGGGCCGGAGCGGGCCGGAGCGGGCTGGAGCGGGCTGGAGCGGGCTGGAGCGGGCTGGAGCGGGCTGGAGCGGGCTGGAGCGGGCTGGAGCGGGCCGGAGCGGGCCGGAGGGGGCCGGAGCGGGCCGGAGCGGGCCGGAGCGGGCTGGAGCGGGCTGGAGCGGGCTGGAGCGGGCTGGAGCGGACTGGAGCGGCCCGGAGCGGGCCGGAGCGGGCCGGAGCGGGCTGGAACGGGAAGGAGCGGGCCAGAGCGGGCCGGAGCGGGCCGGAGCGGGCTGGAGCGGGCTGGAGCGGGCTGGAGCGGGCTGGAGCGGGCTGGAGCGGGCTGGAGCGGGCCGGAGCGGGCCGGAGCGGGCCGGAGCGGGCCGGAGCGGGCCGGAGGGGGCCGGAGCGGGCCGGAGCGGGCTGGAGCGGGCTGGAGCGGGCTGGAGCGGGCTGGAGCGGACTGGAGCGGGCCGGAGCGGGCCGGAGCGGGCCGGAGCGGGCCGGAGGGGGCCGGAGGGGGCCGGAGCGGGCCGGAGCGGGCCGGAGGGGGCCGGAGCGGGCCGGAGCGGGCCGGAGCGGGCCGGAGCGGGCCGGAGCGGGCCGGAGCGGGCCGGAGCGGGTCGGAGCGGGGCCGGAGCGTGCCGGAGGGGGCCGGAGCGGGCCGGAGCGGGCCGGAGCGGGCCGGAGCGGGCCAGAGCGGGCCGGAACGGCTCATTGTTCCAATCAGACCAGAACGTCTACGTCGACATGATCCCTCCATTTACGGCTGGCGGTTTTCCCGGGAAGTTCGCCCGGGTTACTAATCTGCTTAGCGACAAGGACATCATGGTTCGACAGCGGCTATCAGCGGCTATCTGTCACGGTTTCCTCAGGACGGCTACGCCGCGCAGTACGCATGTATTATTTCCCTAAAACTGCACGCCTCCAAATTACAAGGTCATAGTTCTTCACTAGGTTACAATCATAAAAATTATAAATAGTTAATTAAAAGTAATGAGCTGACCGGGCAAACAAAAATATTAAGTTTTTGATCTGAAGAATATTTGAAACGTCACTAAGATATACAAACATAAACGCTTACGTAGGTACTTGAAAGCATGATATATGGCCATGTGCCACTGTTTAGAGCAAAACATAAACACACACACGGACAAAAACGTGGCCGGTGACCCATAAACATAGGAATCGATGAGCTACCAAGAGAGCAAGCGATTTATACCGTACTGGTGCTACGGCCAAAACACACATGTCCCCATCGAAAATGCAGTGGTTACAACCAAGTTACATTTTGCAACCACCTAGCGTCGCCATCTGAGCCCAGTTGCGTAAGAACCCACAGCAGTATTTTTTTACTAAAGCGAGAAGATTTTATCCGCACCAGATACTCTAACGCCGCAATCAGGGGAGTGGGAACTACTTTGAAGATGGGGGAACTTTTTGGCAATACTACGGCAAAAATTAAGACTGAAGAGAAGCAACATATGCCGCTCTTTTCCATACCCAATGCTGCTTATTGCCAATAGTATGTCATATATTTAAGGAACTGGGTATCAATGTCATATAAGGAAATAGGTTGCGTAACAAGAAGAAGAAAAAACTAGAGATAGATGGTAAACATGAAGAAGGAGCGGCACTGGTACCTACCTACTAAGGTCACACAAAGTCGGAGAAGGGGAACTGTTTCCAGCCGTGCCTGAATCCAGAACCGGTGGACTTGACTGACTCCCGAACATGAGGTAGCTTGTGAGGTGATGTGCCGGTCTCGCACCAATGACCAAGTTGACCATGGCAAAATCATACATTTATCATACATTTGGTACGAGTAGGTACCATACTTGGCTTCAACCCAGTTATGATATGCCGTGTTTTACGGTATCATGGTCAATGTTTCGGGTACATTTTTATGAATGTATCGTTATACGATCGTACTCAAGCAAATGCTGGCAAACCAATGCATTTAGAACACACACATTTTTCAGAGCCAAAGGCTTATCTACTTATATATAAGTTAGTTAGTTATTGTGTCTGTTAGTTAACTGTTGCCGAATTAAGGTCCGAACACGCGCACTGCCCGGGGTTCGCGCCAACCACGAACTGCCAGGGGGGGGGGTATTTCTAACCCCCTAAGATCTGAAAAACGCAACGTAGCGACAAACGGAAAACGTTGTTAGATAGCTCGATACAAGCTCTATCGAAAGTACTTAGGTCATTTTTAGGTCAGGTCAATATTGAGGTCACCAAAGGTCAAATCTCGGCTATATGAGTGACCTTAATAAAACCGTCTATATCTCGATAACTAAAAGAGCCAGCGACGCACGGAAAAAGCGTGCGTTCGAAAGAGCATTTCATTTCCTGTCGCTAAGGTTCCATTAGATCTAACCTAAGGTCAATAGTTAGGTCAGCAGAAGCCATTGAATTTGAAACATTATAAAAATTGCCAAGTTTTGACAGAAGCACGATAGAGTAAACATATTTCAACATTGTGTTTGTCTCGTCGAGACGCATCGACGAATTATATATTCTAGCTAGGTCATATCCACAAATTGGCCTGCCCTGAGGTCAGGCCAAGGTCAGGTCAAGGTCAAACCTTAAATTGATTTATTCGTCTCGTCAAGCCGAATACAATTATGAAAACCCAATTACACTACCTTGATTTGGTTACGAGTTATTGAAGAAAAAAACATACTGGGGGTCACGAGTTGACCTCGTAGAAGACAGAGGTCAAAGAACAGAAATGTGACATAGGGCTTTGCATTTGGCACAAGAGTGGATCTGGTGAAAATTAGTCAAATTTAGCCATTTCCTATGGAGTTATACGTGTTTTAATTTTTCCCCATTGACTTATAATGGGGAGGTCACGAAATCGACCTGGCCTTAGGTCACCGATATAACACAAATTAGAGATATATGAATTGTAGGTACTTATCACTTGATGACATCCTATGAGTTTCAAACTGTTTGGTCAATCACTTTGGCTGTGGCACGACCGCGAACTTTTTGGAGGTGGGGTCACTTGACTTGACCTGGTGACCTGACTTGAGATGACCCGAGGTCCAAAAATGTACACCGTGTGGGTAATTGATGCTCAAACAGCTGTGCCAAATTTCGCGGCGCTGCACGCCTCCGTTAAAACTCTGGTGGCAATGCCCTTGTTCTTATACATAGTCGAGTGATCGTGTAAAAAGTTGGGGGGTCCCGTCCCCCAGCTCCAAAGTTGGGGGGGGGGCGTCGCCCCCCAGCTCCAAAGTTGGGGGGGCGTCGCCCCCAGCTCCAAAGTTGGGGGGGGGCGAGTTGCTCCATTGTCCCCACGGTTCCCACGTCACTGCCCGCAATCATCATCATCAGCACCAGATAATGATACAATTCCCCTTACTTGAGCAAACTCTGAATAACTGTCGTACGCTATTAACAGCTGGGCTCCGCTACCTTACCTCTCCAACACCACCTGACTGCGAATCGATACGTCTCCACTCTCTCCCGTCACCGCCACGTGACGGCTGCGTGACTGCACCACAGCACGGCGCCGATCCACGTGGCTAGCACGTCAATCGTCCACACTGTACTGCTGCCCAGCCAGCCCCGCTGCGCGTCCGCACCGCCCCGGCGCGCCCGGTCGCCGGGCGCCGCGATGCCGGCCTACGCGCCTCGAGGCAGAGCTGATCCCTCTGTCTGACGGGTGTTTTTGTGGCGGAACTGGCACGGCGAGCAGCGGGGTTCCGGTTGGGAAAACCGAGCCCAGGGCCGACCCCAGCGGTGGACGGACGGAGGTCGCAGAAAAGGGTGCCGCTTTGTGGCGTCACAATCGGGCGACGGAGCGTTGCCGTCGTGACACGCTGGGTGCGAGCGTGGTGTGGCAGGCAATGGGAGGACGCAAACACCGCCAAACTACGGGACGCGGGGCACGAAAGAGCACTGGAGACCGCCGTCGTTTCGGTTGGTAGGACTTGAGAATGCTCTCACGTTATCAGATTGGCCGGACGTTGTTTTGTTGTGGTCCCCTGGTCGGGCCCCCACGTCCCACAGCACCGCTCCAGTGCGGCCAGTTCACCAGACTACACCCAACGACCATAGACTGGGCCGCTTTCAAGGTCAAACGGTTTTGGTATGCGATATACTATGCATGCGGACATCGTTGCGGCTAATATTTGCATTCATCCAGGGCTACAGCACGACCGGCGAAGTCTTGGAAAACAATTCACGCGCACGACAAACCACGGCAAAAATGTTCTACTAAACCGACTTCGTTTCGCGTCGCGGTTGATTATTCCCTGTCGGTCCTCAGTTCATCAGAATTCGATTCAAGCATAGCACGCTATAAACCGGTCTCGTTCGACCGACGCCGTCTCGGACGAAACGTGACGTCATAAGCAGAGCATATCTGCGCTGGCACACACAGGCCCGGGCCTTGGCCCAGTTGTTCGCGTTGCGTCGTCGTGCGCGGCGCAGCGAGGCGTAGTATTGGCGACCTCTGCGTGGGTGCGGATCAATGCTTGGTCGACGCTCGTTCAAATCTCTGCGAGGAACGGCGCGCCACGGCCAGGGATGAGGGACGGAAGAGGCCTGCGGTGGAGTGGAAGAGCAGACGGCGGTCCGGTCCGACGAGAGAGATAGGCTGTTGTTTGTCTTGGGAGGGGCTGTCCGCCTGTATAGGCTGATAGGCTGCTGTTTGTCTTTGGGAGGGCTGTCGCTGTACGTTAGGCTGGGTGGTTGCCAGCGGTGATGGGGTACTTGTGGGTATTCGACTCGTGGCACTGTCCCTTTACATGGCTTGCCAGCAGGTATTTGCATAGGCTAGTTTGCCGAGCAGCTTGTGAGCTGTTTAAATAGTCAGATCTTAGCTTAGGTTCCTTTACCCAACCCCCATGTTAAGCATAGCCTCGTTCACTGTTACTAAAAAGTTATCAAGTCGTTTATTTTTCGCCTCATTTGGACCATATAGAGGATAAGTTGACCTCAATATTCATTCAAGGAAAATAATAGTACTTGATTCGATTCACCGTTCGATATTTCTTGTCCACTTGACATCGACTCACTTGAGTCGGTTTTGTGATTTAAAAATGTACTCCTGACTTGAGCCTAAGCTAGTCCTCCATATAGGTACAACTCCCGTGGTACCCGGTTTGTGCCCTTGTGGAGCATCCGTGATAAACCCGTTGTAGCCGGTACTCACCCAATTGTACCTGTGGGTATACCCCATGGACACCGTTTTTATGGCCTTTGGATCCTTGTGGGCTCGTGTCATCGTTGTATTGTATTTAGTATTATGTATATTGTTCTATAAAGTTTTATAAATTTTCCAAATATGCCAGAATTCGATGTGTATATGAATATGTGGTGCTTGTAAATGAAAGTACTTCGGTGTTCAGGTCAAGGATACAATCTTACTAGTACCTTCGATTCATGTTGCGCCTTGCGGTGCCTTAAGTTATTTCAATAAACGGGTAGGTGTCCAAAATATTGTTATAAGCTATATAAGTATATCCAAGCGCCTTTGATGTTTAATTATAAATGTGTTTTCTGCGCAATAGATGTCGACACAAAATTGTGTCCATACATTTGACTGCACAAAGGATTTCCCTGTATTAAAAACAATAAATATTATGGTCTACCAACCTAACTTTCGCATAAAACTAAAAGTTGATATCTTTCCCAGATAAGCCATTGGGGGGGGGGGAGAGTTCACGAACATGTTCAGCTGACCTCGCCTGACATGAAGACATATAATTAAGTGTGATTAGGGACAACTTTCAAAAAGGTGAACAGGTCCCTTTAAAGGGGTAGTGTGCCTACTCAACATCGCTTAGTTGGGGTTATTGGACACTGGTCTATAGATGCACATATTCTCCGAATTGAACAATTACTTTCATTCTCCAGATTCACCCTAGTTGCTGAGATTATCAAAGACTCCAGGAATTTGCTTGGGGAGCAAAAAGTATCGGGTAGACTCCAGAGGGCTTCCGCTACTAGAAGCACTGCAACTATCGATTATACTGCTAGCATATATAGTTAGCGCCGGCCAATAGCGATTCCATACAAAACAGCTCGTGCACGCTGATAGCAGCAGCCCGAACAGAAACTGGACGGCATCCATGTTTTTTTCGAGGATGGCCGATGGCCATTTTTGAAGAAGATATCAATTTTTAGATGCTACGAAACTTGCACTATAATAAAGTTCACAGTGGCAATAACGTGCTGTGCACAACTCGTCTTTCTATCTTGCTTGATGTGACCCGTAATTGGTATTGTCTTATGTGCGCCGTTTTACATAACATCACCATAGTGGCGATCGTTTTAATAGATATCGAAACAAATATAAACAAAAAACAGATTTAAGTGGAAATCACTAAAGGGGCTCCCAGATGTGGATCTCATCATATACAACAATCAAACCAACAGCTACTTACCGTATGAAAAATATTTTTGACATTCCAAAACAGTAGGCACACTCCCTTTAACAAACTTGATTCTGACTCGTCCTCAGCGTGTTATAAAAATCCACCGTATCCGGTCTCCTGTGGGTCAGCTGGTCCCCCTCAGGTCCTCACCGGTTCACATAATATGGCCCGGTCTTCTGGTACTGCGTGCACATGGTACCATAAAATGGTCCTGTCTGCCCGCTGGAACACGCGCACTGCAGCCGCCGCCGCAGTCGGCTGGTGCAAAGGACCCTAGGCAGTGTGCGTTCTGCACACTGCAGGGGTCCCACCCGCATTCTGCAGACTGCTGCAGCTGCACAGTGGCGGATCTAAGGACATGCATTCTGGGGTGAATTTAGCTACAATGTGTCGTTTTTACCAGACTCATTGAGGTCCGCTCACTCTCATGTAATCGGTTTATGTGTACAAATGATTGTATATTCCCAGAATAACTGCCCTTAGTTCCCGGTTTAGACCTTGGCTACCTCGAACACCGTAGGATCAAGTCGGTTCCGTTTCTTCTCCCTGGATCCGGCCCCGTGGGGAGAAACCACGTGAACAATTTTTGCTGAGTGCACCACGTCCGCTTGGCACACTGTCAGATTTGTTGATAAATGCGAGGCCTCAGTCAAATAGGCCACCTGCAAAACCGGGTCGGCCAGTGCAGCGTGTGACTATTCGGAGTGGATCGAACGAGATCACATCAGGCATAGCTTTGCGTCAGCTGACACTCTTGGAGAGCGATCACTCAACGTGACACCTCGGACCAGATCAGGGGCGTAGACCATAACTCCCGAGGGAAGGAGTCTTTTCCGTCCAAGTAGGCCAGCTGAGCTCGAGGTGTCCTATTCATTTACGGAAATATTACACCCCTCATCTGGGGGCACAACAGCAGACAAGCGATAACGTACCCCACCACATGTAGGCTTACTCCGTTGAAAGCTCAATGCTCGAGTGATTCTAACATGAAACCGAAACTCCAACCGTGTGTGCATGTGTGTTTCTACCACATTCCCGGAGGGCCTACACACACGATCAGTGGATCCAGACACATCAAGATTCAGTGGATCCATGAGACCGTTTTGGTGGAGCTCCCGTCACTGAGCTATACATAAACAATGGCGGCGTGTTTTGTCAAGGAACCCCTGTGAGTCTGTGTGCACTGTACTACAATCACATCGAACAATTGAACATGCATTCACTGTAAATGGGCCGCCCATGTCCATTGGTCCACTGTCCAGTATACACTAGTCCATTAACATGCAGTGCTATACACTCAATCTTACGCGTCGTTTATTAATAGACTGGTGACTTCATTGTTATACTACCATCACGATGTAGGAACGGTCACAAAAAGTGTATTTGTGTGGGGGAGGCAGTGAAAACTTTGGATCTCGTCTTGAGAGGAACAAGGAAACTATAGAAGATTTTTTGCGGATTTTAAGATATTTTCGCTTTGGAACCATTTGCCATCGCCAAAAATATAACCAAAGCAAAATAAAGATTTTTAGCCCAAAACTGGCCAAAAGAAAGAGGGTCATGGCCCCGACCCCCTGTTCCTACGCTATGGCCCTACCCATTATCATACCTTTAAGCGGTTGTGCAAACAGGCTTACAAGATTTGTAAAGGACCCACGATCAAGGATACATATTCATGTTTATCATTTGATATGGCACATTACTCATTGCATGTGTGATGAAACCTGCTGTCTGAAAGCGACGCAGCACGTGGTGACGATCAAAATTATGTGGTACAGTTCATAGTCCCTACTCTAAACATCTTGGCAAACTGAGCTGTACCGACGCGGCAAAGTAATATACCAAGGGCAATGCACACATGTGTATCAGCCTGTGACGTCGTATGACCTGCTGTCACCCGGGACGCCAATTGTAGTCATACTCAATACTGTTTATTGAGGCATTCCGCAATAATACTAGCGGCTATTACTACCTCTCGTCACTATAAAATATTAAAACTAGAGGAATGTGGTCGGAACATACAACGCACACGCACACAGACACACACGCACGCACAACGTCACACAGCAAAAAGTCACACAATTACAAGCAAGGCACACATTAGTCAAAAGTAAATATAAACTTGCATCGAGACATTATGTGATTACACCTGTGCCGACCGTCCCATCGCGATGTGCCGCTCAGACGGCGACTGAACAGGTGCGGAGGGAACCGCGGACATATCGGGTGGCGGGCGTTGTAGTACGACGCCGGTCCCCTGCACTCAAACCAGCCTCCTCCCTCATTTCGGTGCGGGGACCGCGGTATATACAACAGGTGGTCCTGCCGCGTGACAACGCCCAGGTCCACGGCCCGCGAGGGGCCTCGGCTACATGGTGGGCTGAGAGGGCCGCCAAGGCTCACCGCTACAACGCACCTTGTGGCACGAGACTCAGGGCGTGGTAGACACAAGTTGCTCCGGCGCCTGAGCCACCCCCCAGTCGCCCTCAGCAAATCAGGACACATGATCATACTTTTGCGGCCGAAATTACTTTAGCTGAATAGTTAAGTATTTGTTTAATGCGAGAGAGGTTCTGCTCTGGTGCCACTGCCTTACACCGATATACAATATCTAATTCCGAGACGACAGCGCAATAATCACGCGGGGGTAGGAGTCCCGCAGATGTGACAGACCACTCAAAACTCCAAGGGCAGCGTTAGTAATCATTGAAACGTGAGCTGTACCATTGAGTTAACGATCAAAGGTGAGGTCGAGGTATT
>JAXIVJ010019321.1:0-15000 GCA_036785665.1 Chirona hameri | reverse complement strand
GGGGCCGTGTCTTCTCTGGTAGAGGGTACATCTCTCACAGAAACGCGCGAACCTCCCCGTACATTCCGGGCCAGATGAAGCGCTGTCGGACGCGGAGGCGAGGTCCGTCCACGTCCCAGGTGCCCGCTGGTCGGGTGGTCATGCGCCATAGACAGGATATCTTGTCTTAGCTTTGTAGGAACCGCCGCTCGGAACCCGTCTCCCTGATGTGACTCCAACGATGTTGTTGACAACCTTCACGCTGGTCCACCGTGACTTGAATTACTTTCCCCCATTCCCACACTCTGGCTGGGTCAGGGGTTCGGAACGGTCAGGCAGAGTGCGCACACCTGGGCGTGTCATCTTCCTCCTGCGCGTGACGAAGGTCTGACCCCGAGTCAAAGTAAGACTCAAGGGGGAGGGATTTCACCTCTGTTACCCCTTTTAAACCTATACACCCCATGCAGCGGCGATCACGGTTGTTCCCGTTCACCTCCCTGAGTGCTAAACAAAACACCTTCCAGGCTACGTATTTTAGGTTGTGTGGGCATCACACGGGCTACGGGTGTCAACACCCGGCGCGGGTGTTGATTTTTTTGTGAGTGTGTCGGCCCGCGCTGTCGCGACTGGAATTTCAGTCCAAGTCTGATTTCAGTCCACGTCGAACCTATTGAACAAGTGTTTGACCTAACCAAACAGCACACGATAGTAGTCAATGTGATTCCCTAGATGTGCTAGATGTTGGACGAGTCATTTTTTTTAAACAGTTAATCCTTTAGATATTGTAGGCATGTGAATTAGGAATCACTTTATGGCTCACATCTGTACTTCAAACTAGTTAAGCACTAGAACATCGTTTTACAACATATGTTGGGATAGTTTTGGATGTATTTTCCAAATATATTATCGTGCAATATCATATTGCGTTTCAGTGGAGCACTCATGCAAGGGTGGGTATGCTCTATGCCAGTAAGGAAAGCAAACAAAAATCACACGCATCCCGAACACAAATACTCCGCATAAAATCAACCCCCCTTCAAATGCCACGTGACCATAACGGGGCGGAGCATGACCATATATGGCAGGTCCAAAGGTTTATTTTTTTGGCGCACTTCGACTATTGTTTTGCCGCATTATTATGTTGCCGGTGTAGGGGTGTAGGTATTGTTTTGATCACGTGATACATTTATTATTGCTAAACAGTAAACTCCTCATATTAAATTATGTCAATATAAATGTTAACAATTTCGTATTGCATTAGCTGAGGGAGGGCTTGGTCACATGATAAATGCAGCCATGTTTTGTTTGTATTGAATAGTGAGGGTCTAAAAAAGCTGTCCAGATTAGCAGGCAAGCCCATGCTCCGAAACTACTGGACCGATCTGAGTGATTTGTTCACCATTCAATTTGAACTGGTCGGAAGGGTGCCGTTTTGCGTTTTATCCACTTAAGTCTAATATAAATGGACCAAATTTGATCAAAACCTGTAGTTCAAATTTGCAGGCAAGCCTATGCTCCGAAGCTATGGGACCGATCTGCGTGATTTCTTCACATTCGATGCGGCATGGTGCAAAACGGTGCCGTATTGCGTTTTTTACAGATTGGTTCACTTTAAGTGAACCAAATCGGACCAAAACCACCCGAAACCGTTGCAGGCAAGCCCATGTTCCGAGGCTATGGAACCGATCTGCATGATTTTTTCAGCATTCGATCCGGCGTGGTCCAAAACGATGCCCTTTTGCATTTTATACAGATTGGTTCACTCTAAGTGGACCAAATTGGGCCAAAACCACCAAAAACGTTGCAGGCAAGCCCATGCTCCAAGGCTATGGAACCGATCTGCATGATTTGTTCACCATTAAAGGGAGTGTGCCTACTCACATCGCTTAGTTGGGGTTATTGACACTGGTCTATAGAACACAATTTTCTGAATTGAACCAATACTTCATTTCTCCAGATTCGCCCTAGTTGCTGAGATATTCAGACTCCAGGAATTTGCTTGGGAGCAAAAAGTTATCGGGTAGACTCCAGAGGGCTTCCGCTACTAGAAGCACTGCAACTATCGATTAAACTGCCAGCATATTGTTAGCGCCGGCCAATAGCAATTCAACAAAACAGCTCGTGCACGCTGATAGCAGCAGCCGAACAGAAACTGGACGGCCATCATGTTTTTCGATGATGGCCATTTCGATGATGGCCGATGGCCATTTTTTGAAGAAGATATCAATTTAGAGCTACGAAACTCGCACATAATAAAGTTCACAGTGGCAAGAACGTACTCTGCAAAACTCGTCTTTCTATCTTGCATGATGTGACCGTAATTGTATTGTCTTATGTGCGCCGTTTTACATAACTTCACCATAGTGGCGATCGTTTTATAGATATCGAAACAAATATAAACAAAAAACAATATAAGTG
Organism: Chirona hameri; assembly: GCA_036785665.1. Classification (NCBI taxonomy): domain Eukaryota; kingdom Metazoa; phylum Arthropoda; class Thecostraca; order Balanomorpha; family Balanidae; genus Chirona; species Chirona hameri. Next base: position 12,603 of record JAXIVJ010019321.1, on the reverse strand, counting down.
AAAATTCAACTAAAAGGGCTCCAGATGTGAATTTCATCATATACAACAATCAAACCAACAGCTACTTACCGTATGAAAAAATATTTTTGACATTCCAAAACAGTAGGCACACTCCCTTTAAATTCGACGTGGTCGAAAACGGTGCCGTTTTGCGTTTTATACAGATTGGTTTACTCCAAGTGGACTAAATTGGACTACAACCACCAAAAACCGTTGCAGGCAAGCCAATGCTCCGGGCTATGGAACCGATCTGCATTATTTTTCCACATTCAGTCCGACGTGGTCCAAAATGGTACCGTTTTGCGTTTTATCCAGATTGGTTCATTATAAGTAGACCAAATTGGACCACAACCACCGAAGCCAGTTGCAGGCAAGCCTCCGAGACTATGGAACCGGTCTGCATGATTTCTTCACCATTCGATCCGGCGTGGTCCAAAACGGTGCCGTTCTGCGTTTTATACAGATTGGTTTACTCTAAGTGGACCAAATTGGACAAAAAACACTAACAATTGTTGCAGGCAAGCCCATGCTCCGAGGCTATGGAACCGATCTGCGTGATTTCTTCACCATTCGATCCGGCGTGGTCAAAACGGTGCCGTTTTGCGTTTTATCCAGATTGGTTCACTCTAAGTGGACCAAATTGAGTCAAAACCACCAAAAACCGTTGCCATTGGTATGGAGCTGTCCGCTCCGGAGCCATACTACTGAAAAATATGAAGGTGAAGAAAAAAAACATAAAAACTCCAATTCTTTGAGCACATCACCCTACGATTGCTTTTGTCTCAACGGTCTGGCATCATACTTCGTTTTACATTATAGATTACGATTCCACGTCTCCGTATGTTAATCCAATGGGAGTTTCGGCACGTGCAAAAAAAGCTATGGTCCAAAAAAGCGGAGGAGCCTCCGGAGTGGTTGCACGTGAGAGTGCTTGGTCACGTGATTTTGTCATTTGGCGCAACCTTATATATAACCTTATACAGACCTTGCATAAAACGAAGTTGCATAAAACGACTTTGCACGACTCAATTTATGCATAAAACAAAATAAATTGTTCAAGGCATCCAATAGTGACCTCTTTTTTCCTCCCAGACAACGATTTCGTAGAAGAAAAAAAAACCTAAACACATGCTCTGTCCAGGATCTAGGAGAGGCAGTCAAGAAGGTGTACTGAAACCCTGCTTAAACGGGACCTCTTTGGCAAACTAGTGGATTGCATGGTAATAGGTAGTGGACCAAATTAAAGTGCCTCCTTTTGGCTTACCAAAAATGAATTCACAGCGGGCATCTGTGATTTTGTCTGATACTTTCACGGATATAACAATTTGTATCGCATTATTGCTAGTAAAAACATATCCGAGTAATAACCATAATCATACAAAATGAGTCCCACCAGGTCCCGCCATAATTTGTGTGCGCACATATAGTTTAAAGGGTGCTCTTTCAGATTATGCAGAGATAACCTGCGCGATTTTGCGCCAATTTAAAATATATGATTATTTCCAAGTAGCTTCGCGATCAGCAGGGAGAAAACTTATTCAACGAAGGAATTTATTTATGCATTTATCTCGAAAACTGCGCAACGTAGCGACAAGCCCCAAAAACCGTTAGATAGCTCGAGACAAGCTATATCAAAAGTATGCAGGTCATTTTTAGGTCAGGTGAATATTGAGATCACCAGAGGTATTCCTACCTAAATTTTTGATAGGTAATTCGATGTATGAAATCTATTTTAAAAAAACGCATAGAATGCATGACATTTGGCAAAGACGCAGTTTAGATAACACGCGCACAGGAGGGGGGCACTTTTGTGTCCCCCCCCCCCCCCCCTCCCCCGAGGTTTGTCGTAAATAACTCTTAAACACCCATAATTATTTTTCGGGCTTATCCTGACACAGTTACACGCCGTTTAATTTATTCTGACAAATTTATGCTGACATATTTATACTGACATTTTTGAGTCAGGATAAATATATTTATGCTGACATGGTAAAAACTATAATCTGCTGAAAATACCGTAGCAATTTTTAGGTGCTCTGAGATATCCATCGGCAGGCCAGCACTCACACGTCCATGAAGACAGCAACGTATTCGTATTTGTATTCAAATACGTATTCACAATAACTGCGATTTCGCCCAAATTTGCACACAATAAACCCAATTCCGTCAGTACACAGCGTATAAAGTTATACGGGAATATAAACACGGTTTGACCTACAGAGGTCACAATAGGTCAAACAGGTCAAATACGCGGTACCCCATAACTTTTAACCTAATCGACTTGGAGAAACATCTCCTGATCCAAAAATACTCGGAACAGGGTGAGGATCATGTACAAACCAGGATTGGACCAGTTTGGGTCACTGTTTGACCTCAGGTAAAACAAAATGTATCTTTTTTAATGGGTGATAACTATTTGCGCGGTACCCTATACAATCTCAGAAAACACACTTATATATGCAATGGAGCACAGAACCATCCGCAAGTGACCATAGTTTATGCACAAACCAGCATATGGCCTTACTTTGCTACCGTGTGACCTTAGATTACACAAACACGTGAAAAACACGGTTTTGGCCAAAAATCGCGGTACTGCATAACTCTTACAATAATTGAAGTAGTCGAGTCATCACAGTGCACAATTCTCGCATTAGCACATAGATGGTGCAAAACAAAACATTTTATCCGAAAATGTCACCGTTTGACCTCAGGCCACGTCCACATTTTTCAATGAGGCATGTTAGACAATGGCGCGGTACCGCATAACCTTTTCCCTAAACGACTTACGGAAATCATCCCAACACCTTAATATTCACAAAAGACCATAGATGGAGCACAAAGAACGACCCTTCAAGCCCTTCAGGTCATCGTTTGACCTCAGGTCACGGCATAAGTTAACGTTATGGCACACGGCAGAATGGCACGGTACCGCATAAGTTTTCCCAAAAATCACTTAAAGAACCCATTCCACCACCCTTTAACCCACCCAAGGTGCACAACTCAAGACTTCACCCCTCCGGATCACCGTTTGACCGCACGTCACCTGGAAAGGCACCAGGAAAGTGCGGTCAAACGGTGATCCATTTAACGAGCCGTCCAAATACGCATTCGTTGTTTACCGATCGAATGTGTTCAAACTTATATCAAATGTTGGTGTCTATGAGTATATTCTAAACCTAAAGACATTTCTCGCTGAGGGCATTCGCTTGACCTCGAGAGGCCATAGAGTGCCTGCGAGGTCAAGTCTCGGGTACCGCATAACTTTTTTCCTAAGCGACTCACCGAAGTTTTTTTCAACGGCTTACTGTTCCCACCAGCCTATAGTTGGTGCACAAAGAGCGACCTAACCCCTTCAGGTCATCTTTTGACCTCAGGTCACGCCATATGTTAACGTTATGGCACACGGCAGAATGGCACGGTACCGCATAAGTTTTCCCCAAAATCACCTGGATAATCCATTTCACCACCATCGCCTTCCCTTTAACCCACCGAAGCTGCACAATTCAAGACTTGACCCCACAGGTCACCGTTTGACCTCAGGCCACCTGTAAAGGCGTTAATATCTATTTAACGAGCCGTCCAAATACGTATTATTGTTTACCGATCGAATGTGTTCAAACCTGTATAAAATGTTGGTATCTATGAGTATATTCGAAACTAGAAAGCATTTATCACTGAGGTCAATCGCTTGATCTCCGGAGGTCATAGATTACCTGAGAGATCAAATCTCGGGTACCGCATAACTTTTTTCCTAAACAACTTACCGAAGTTTTTTCAAGGGCTAAATATTCCCAACAGTATATAGAAGGTGCACAAAGGGCGACCACATCTCTTCAGATCATCGTTTGACCTTAGGTCATGGCATAAGTTAACGTTATGGCACACGGCAGAATGGCGCGGTACCGCATATTTTTTCCCCTCCAAAATCACTTAGAGAACCCATTCCACCACCATCGCCTTCCCTTTAACCCGCCGAAGGTGCACAATACAAGAATTGACCCCACCGGGTCACCGTTTGACCTCAGGTCACCTGGAAAGGCGCTAATATCCATTTAACGAGCCCTCCAAATACGTATTCGTTGTTTAGCGATCGAATGTGTTCAAACTTATATCAAATGTTGTTAATGACCATTTAAATATGCGAAACCTAAAAATGTATATGCGAAACCTAAAAGCATTTCTCGCTGAGATCAATCGCTTGACCTCGGGAGGTCATAGAGTGCCTGCGAGGTCAAATTTCGGGTACCGCATAACTTTTGTCCTAAACGACTTACCGAAGTTTTCAACGGTACCGAACCGAAGTACCAAAGTTTCCATAATATTCCCACCAGCCTGTAGATGGTGCACAAAGAGTGACCTAATTCCTTTAGGTCATCGTTTGACCTCAGCTCATGCTATAAGTTAACGTTATGGCACACGGCAGAATGGCGCGGTACCGCATAAGTTTTTCCCAAAATCACTTAGAGAACTCATTCCACCACCATCGCCTTCCCTTTAACCTACCGAAGGTACACAATTCAAGACTTGACCCTTCTGGATTACCGTTTGACCACAGGTCACCTGAAAATGCGCTAATATCCATTTTAACGAGCCGTTCAAATACGTATTCGTCGTTTACCGATCGAATGTGTTCAAACTTATATCAAATGTGGGTGTCTATTCGAAACCTAAAAGCATTTCTGGCTGAGGTCAATTGCTTGACCTCGGGAAGTCATAGAGTGCCTGCGAGGTCATCATCATCATCATTTTATTTTCCAAAATTCGTACATAAAAACAAGCACTGCAGAATACTGAGGATTGGTGCAGAGGTGCTTGGAGCACCTATATCGCGGCACCTCTCCTGACCGTTCCTATGCTGGAAGCAAAGAAAGAAATATTAGTTTTTTACATTTGTATAACCTAATCGAGCGGACACACGCCCGCGCACCCCTCCCGTGTGACGCCCATCGAAATGTATGGCGGTGGCCAGCTGCGCCCGGACGGCACAGACGCGCCTCTCATCGGAATCTGTTTGACTTTAGCAGGAACGCTTGGAATGCTTTTGCGACGCAGCTCCCATCGACCTCAACGAGACCCCTGCCGTAGAGTAGTATGTCGATTTTTTTCCGCGACGTTTAATGAGTTGAAGTAAGGGATGATCATTTGGAGTTCATCTGTTGAATGATTACGTTCGATTTGGTACAAAGGACAAGAGAAGATGAAGTGAGGCGTGTTTTAAAAAACCAGTCGGCAGTCACCACTCTGCACTCCCAGTCACCACTACCAGCCAATAGTAACCAGTCGGCAGTCACCACTCTGCACTCCCAGTCACCACTGCCAGCCAATAGTAACCAGTCGGCAGTCACCACTCTGCACTCCCAGTCACCACTGCCAGCCAATAGTAACCAGTCGGCAGTCACCACTCTGCACTCCCAGTCACCACTGCCAGCCAATAGTAACCAGTCGGCAGTCACCACTCTGCACTCCCAGTCACCACTGCCAGCCAATAGTAACCAGTCGGCAGTCACCACTCTGCACTCCCAGTCACCACTACCAGCCAATAGTAACCAGTCGGCAGTCACCACTCTGCACTCCCAGTCACCACTGCCAGCCAATAGTAACCACTCGACAGTCACCACTCTGCACTCCCAGTCACCACTGCCAGCCAATAGTAACCAGTCGGCAGTCACCACTCTGCACTCCCAGTCACCACTGCCAGCCAATAGTAACCAGTCGGCAGTCACCACTCTGCACTCCCAGTCACCACTGCCAGCCAATAGTAACCAGTCGGCAGTCACCACTCTGCACTCCCAGTCACCAGTCACCACTGCCAGCCAATAGTAACCAGTCGGCAGTCACCACTCTGCACTCCCAGTCACCACTGCCAGCCAATAGTAACCAGTCGGCAGTCACCACTCTGCACTCCCAGTCACCACTGCCAGCCAATAGTAACCAGTCGGCAGTCACCACTCTGCACTCCCAGTCACCAGTCACCACTGCCAGCCAATAGTAACCAGTCGGCAGTCACCACTCGGCACTCCCAGTCACCACTGCCAGCCAATAGTAACCAGTCGGCAGTCACCACTCTGCACTCCCAGTCACCACTGCCAGCCAATAGTAACCAGTCGGCAGTCACCACTCGGCACACTCAGTCACCACTGCCAGCCAATAGTAACCAGTCGGCAGTCACCACTCTGCACTCCCAGTCACCACTGCCAGCCAATAGTAACCAGTCGACAGTCACCACTCGGGACTCCCAGTCACCACTGCCAGCCAATAGTAACCAGTCGGCAGTCACCACTCGACACTCCCAGTCACCAGTCACCACTGCCAGCCAATAGTAACCAGTCGGCAGTCACCACTCTGCACTCCCAGTCACCACTGCCAGCCAATAGTAACCAGTCGGCAGTCACCACTCGACACTCCCAGTCACCAGTCACCACTGCCAGCCAATAGTAACCAGTCGGCAGTCACCACTCTGCACTCCGAGTCACCACTGCCAGCCAATAGTAACCAGTCGGCAGTCACCACTCGACACACTCAGTCACCACTGCCAGCCAATAGTAACCAGTCGGCAGTCACCACTCTGCACTCCGAGTCACCACTGCCAGCCAATAGTAACCAGTCGGCAGTCACCACTCGACACACTCAGTCACCACTGCCAGCCAATAGTAACCAGTCGGCAGTCACCACTCTGCACTCCGAGTCACCACTGCCAGCCAATAGTAACCAGTCGGCAGTCACCACTCTGCACTCCCAGTCACCACTGCCAGCCAATAGTAACCAGTCGGCAGTCACCACTCTGCACTCCCAGTCACCACTGCCAGCCAATAGTAACCAGTCGGCAGTCACCACTCTGCACTCCCAGTCACCACTGCCAGCCAATAGTAACCAGTCGGCAGTCACCACTCTGCACTCCCAGTCACCACTGCCAGCCAATAGTAACCAGTCGGCAGTCACCACTCTGCACTCCCAGTCACCACTGCCAGCCAATAGTAACCAGTCGACAGTCACCACTCGGGACTCCCAGTCACCACTGCCAGCCAATAGTAACCAGTCGACAGTCACCACTCGGGACTCCCAGTCACCATCACCAGCCAATAGTCATCAGTCACCTGTTCAGTGGTCATTTGCATTTACTAATAGCATTGTGGAAAAGAAAATGTTTCAATTGAAATTGTTTTGCATGTAAAATTATGAGCAATGAGCAATGGGCATTCAACATCATGATTGGAATTTGGTATCAACCTTGAGAATTGAGATGGCAAGAAACTACTATTGGCTGGCAGTGGTGACTGAGTGTGTCGAGTGGTGACTGCCGACTGGTTACTATTGGCTGGCAGTGGTGACTGGGAGTGCAGAGTGGTGACTGCCGACTGGTTACTATTGGCTGGCAGTGGTGACTGGTGACTGGGAGTGTAGAGTGGTGACTGCCGACTGGTTACTATTGGCTGGCAGTGGTGACTGGGAGTGTAGAGTGGTGACTGCCGACTGGTTACTATTGGCTGGCAGTGGTGACTGGTGACTGGGAGTGCAGAGTGGTGACTGCCGACTGGTTACTATTGGCTGGCAGTGGTGACTGGGAGTGTAGAGTGGTGACTGCCGACTGGTTACTATTGGCTGGCAGTGGTGACTGGTGACTGGGAGTGCAGAGTGGTGACTGCCGACTGGTTACTATTGGCTGGCAGTGGTGACTGGGAGTGCAGAGTGGTGACTGCCGACTGGTTACTATTGGCTGGCAGTGGTGACTGGTGACTGGGAGTGTAGAGTGGTGACTGCCGACTGGTTACTATTGGCTGGCAGTGGTGACTCGTGACTGGGAGTGTAGAGTGGTGACTGCCGACTGGTTACTATTGGCTGGTGATGGTGACTGGGAGTCCCGAGTGGTGACTGCCGACTGGTTACTATTGGCTGGCAGTGGTGACTGGGAGTGCAGAGTGGTGACTGCCGACTGGTTACTATTGGCTGGCAGTGGTGACTGAGTGTGTCGAGTGGTGACTGCCGACTGGTTACTATTGGCTGGCAGTGGTGACTGGTGACTGGGAGTGCAGAGTGGTGACTGCCGACTGGTTACTATTGGCTGGCAGTGGTGACTGGGAGTGCAGAGTGGTGACTGCCGACTGGTTACTATTGGCTGGTAGTGGTGACTGAGTGTGCCGAGTGGTGACTGCCGACTGGTTACTATTGGCTGGTGATGGTGACTGGGAGTCCCGAGTGGTGACTGCCGACTGGTTACTATTGGCTGGCAGTGGTGACTGGTGACTGGGAGTGCAGAGTGGTGCCTGCCGACTGGTTACTATTGGCTGGCAGTGGTGACTCGGAGTGCAGAGTGGTGACTGCCGACTGGTTACTATTGGCTGGCAGTGGTGACTGAGTGTGTCGAGTGGTGACTGCCGACTGGTTACTATTGGCTGGCAGTGGTGACTGGTGACTGGGAGTGCAGAGTGGTGACTGCCGACTGGTTACTATTGGCTGGCAGTGGTGACTGGGAGTGCAGAGTGGTGACTGCCGACTGGTTACTATTGGCTGGTGATGGTGACTGGGAGTCCCGAGTGGTGACTGCCGACTGGTTACTATTGGCTGGCAGTGGTGACTGGGAGTGCAGAGTGGTGACTGCCGACTGGTTACTATTGGCTGGCAGTGGTGACTGGTGACTGGGAGTGCAGAGTGGTGACTGCCGACTGGTTACTATTGGCTGGCAGTGGTGACTCGGAGTGCAGAGTGGTGACTGCCGACTGGTTACTATTGGCTGGCAGTGGTGACTGGGAGTGTAGAGTGGTGACTGCCGACTGGTTACTATTGGCTGGCAGTGGTGACTGGTGACTGGGAGTGCAGAGTGGTGACTGCCGACTGGTTACTATTGGCTGGCAGTGGTGACTGGGAATGCAGAGTGGTGACTGCCGACTGGTTACTATTGGCTGGCAGTGGTGACTGGGAGTGCAGAGTGGTGACTGCCGACTGGTTACTATTGGCTGGCAGTGGTGACTCGGAGTGCAGAGTGGTGACTGCCGACTGGTTACTATTGGCTGGCAGTGGTGACTGGGAGTGCAGAGTGGTGACTGCCGACTGGTTACTATTGGCTGGCAGTGGTGACTGGTGACTGGGAGTGCAGAGTGGTGACTGCCGACTGGTTACTATTGGCTGGCAGTGGTGACTCGGGAGTGCAGAGTGGTGACTGCCGACTGGTTACTATTGGCTGGCAGTGGTGACTGGTGACTGGGAGTGCAGAGTGGTGACTGCCGACTGGTTTACTATTGGCTGGCAGTGGTGACTCGGTGACTGGGGTGCAGAGTGGTGACTGCCGACTGGTTACTATTGGCTGGTAGTGGTGACTGGGGAGTGCAGAGTGGTGACTGTCGAGTGGGTTACTATTGGCTGTGCAGTGGTGACTGGGAGTGCAGAGTGGTGACTGCCGACTGGTTACTATTGGCTGGCAGTGGTGACTGGTGACTGGGAGTGCAGAGTGGTGACTGCCGACTGGCACTGCTGACTGGCGTCTTACCCACATTGATCAATGATCATCATTCATCATCATCCTCAATCCAACATGAGTAAGAAAGCACAAACTGGACTTATTTCATTGACCGTTTCTTACCCTGATGTGTTTGCTGACGTTTGATGTGCGCCCGCCTGATCCTTTAAAGGGAATGTTCACCTTTCTGAAAGTTGTCAAATATACGCTGGGCTGTATTCCGAAAATATGAAGCAAGTGCTGCTGAAAACGATAGTTATATTTTTTCTCTCGAAACGTCACTTAACTTTATACAATGTCACATTGTCCACTACAGTGTTCTGAGATTGGGTTTGGATTGAAAAGTCTTCAGTGTTCACTAGTTTCAGATTTTTAGAATATTTGATTGGATGAGGTACGTTTTGGTTGCTGTAAGTATTTGATGCTTCATACTGGCACCATGAATTGTGTATTGTTAATTGGTATTGGTATGATTTTTAAGCTGTATATTATTTTTACATATTACATTTTGAAGCTGCTTCAGGTTTTAACTTCCCTTTTATATTGATTTGAATGTTTTGTTTGCACAGCTGCCATTTATTAATATATCCAGGATCTGCTGGATCCCACGGGTCTTTTGTTAGTCTAGATCCATGATCCCAGTGGATCCCACGGCAAAAATACAATGTTAGATCTTCGATCCAGTGGATCCCACGGCAAAAAATATAAGGTTTGATCCGTGATCTTGTTGATCCCACGGCACAAATATAGGTTGGATCTATGATCTCAATAGATCCCACGGCAAAACTGAGAGGGTGGATCTATAATCTCAGTGGATCCCGGATCCAGATCACTAGGATCAGATCCCGGGATCCATTTTTTGGATCCATGCACATGCCTGGCCATAAGTCAGTCAAAAATAATAATACAAAATACTTTGCAATTTGGTGTGGGTATCGTTCATACTTCGTTATCTAATATACATTTCGTTTTTTTAAATATCTTTGAAAATTTAGATTTTGTGGCATTTTTCCTACACAAATCCGTTATTTTTTTGGGGGTAAAAAAATAAATAAAAATGCAAATTGAGATATCCATTTTGAAGAGAATTCCATTCTCTTTCATTTGACGTTATGTATTTGCAATTTGCTTTACAACTCGATTTTCTACGGTTTTCAAACATGTATCGTTTTTCCACCAAAAATGGTATGACCTGACGTCACTAAAACGTCATTATTTCCCCAACTATTTCACCAATTTTAATGACATGTTGAGAGAAGGACGTAGAATGGATGCAACATAAGGCACGGAACGTTTCATGTCGATATCTATCATAGTCGTCAAATTATTTAGAAAATCCGGGAGGGGCAGATTCTCCCCCCCCCCCCCCCCCGGGCGCGGGATACCTGGCATTGGCTGGGGTCTCAGTCGAACGCCATTGGCTGGGGGACGCTTTTCACCTCCCCCCCTGGTTATCTTCCGAACCAGGCGGCAATCGAAAGCTCTAAATGAGACATCCAAAGCATACACGAAATTGTCCAAATAAGGTCACATGTCAGGTCACAGTCACTGATCAGGTCAAAGGTAAAAATTGAGATATTTTAGTGTTTGGGTCATGCTTCCATCCAAAGCCTTAGATTGCGACTATTATCGCACGAAGTGCTATCAAAGGTATAATACATATCCCGGATAAGCAAAAGTGAAATTGTAAGCAAAGGTCAAGGTCAATGTCAGGTCACAAAAGGTCACAGGTCTACGAAAGCCATGCGCTACATGTTTATGGGTTATTTTACACGTATAATTCGATAGTAGCAGTCATTTTCACAACCTGACACCATATAAGTTCAAAATTTGAAATTGATAAATAGAAATAGAAAAGGCATGTTTCTAGACCAGTTTTGTCTCAGAAATAGAGTGCTGACATTTATTTGTTTGTATCTGGTCACTAAAATCGAAAACACGAAAATTCAAAATATGACGTCATGAGTTACTCATACTTAGGGACCGATAAGTCAGTCAAAAATAAAGATATTGCTTTTAAATTTGGTTTGAATATTGTCCACATGTGGTTCTTCCACATATCTTCCGGTTCTTTCACAACATTTGAAAATGTTGAATTTGAGGGCATTTTTTTTAAATTGTTTTATTATTTTTATTTTGGGGGTTAAAAAAAACAAAATGTTCAAAAATCCGAGACAGCAATTTGTAGGGCTTGCCATTTGCTATCTTTTGGCGTGTTATATTGCAATTTGCTTCAACTATGAAATTTGTAAGGCCTGCTAAAGTGTAGCTGATTTTTGTATCAAACTCGTGTGCATCACTAAATTCGCTATATTTCTAAAAATGTACACGAAATTTCTGCATTTTTGCAAAGAAGATGTATAATTGATTTAGGAGAAAGTACCTGAAGTTTCACGTCGATAGCGCTCTTCGTTTTTAAGCTATTGCGAAAGTTCGTCAGGGGGGGCGAAAAACGACCCCCAGCCAATGGCGGATTAAAGCGACTGTCCGGCCTTCCCAAAAGTGTTCAAATGTACGGCGCTTGTGGTGCAAATTATGAAGTAATTGCTGCCGAACACGATTATGACATTTGTTTCTGGCAAACAGTGCTCAATTTAATAAAAGTTAAGTTTTAAATATTTGGGTTGATGACGTCATATTGAGCTCTAAAGAGCTACACAGAAATCATTTACGCTGTCAAATTATGGCACAATTATTTCGAGACAATTCTGGCGCTTTGAATACAAAACAAACCAATTACTAAACCATTGAAACGTAGCAAATATCTCCAAGGTTCACCTTAAAACAAGTCGACTACCATCACCATTTGGTAAAGAGATACGTCATCGGCTTTAGACCCCTATTCAAATACACGTAGGGTTTATTCGTTACAATTGTCAAGACCAAGCCTCGAATTTCTTTTCGATTAGACCTATGCGGTTGTTTTAGCTGCTACCCTACTATATTGCAATGCAAATCCAACAACATGGCTATCTCACACTCAAATATAATGTTAAGGTGGGACAGTCCCATTAAGGAAGAGACATTTTGACCCGTTTAATTTACATATTGGCGCCCGTCTGACCCATGCCACCCCTGTCACCGAGGAAATATGCCGCCCTCGGGCCTGAAGCCTTAGAAAATCCTGGATCCGCCCCTGCACCCAACCTCTC
>JAXIVJ010019320.1:0-20043 GCA_036785665.1 Chirona hameri | reverse complement strand
AGAGAGCGAGAGAGCGAGCGAGCGAGAGAGCGAGAGAGCGAGAGAGCGAGAGAGCGAGAGAGCGAGAGAGCGAGAGAGCCGAGAGAGCGAGAGAGCGAGAGAGCGAGAGAGCGAGAGAGCGAGAGAGCGAGAGAGCGAGAGAGCGAGAGAGCGAGAGAGCGAGAGAGCGAGAGAGCGAGAGAGCGAGAGAGCGAGAGAGCGAGAGAGCGAGAGAGCGAGAGAGCGAGAGAGCGAGAGAGCGAGAGCGAGAGAGCGAGAGAGCGAGAGAGCGAGAGAGCGAGAGAGCGAGAGAGCGAGAGAGCGAGAGAGCGAGAGAGCGAGAGAGAGCGAGAGAGCGAGAGAGCGAGAGAGCGAGAGAGCGAGAGAGCGAGAGAGCGAGAGAGCGAGAGAGCGAGAGAGCGAGAGAGAGCGAGAGAGCGAGAGAGCGAGAGAGCGAGAGAGCGAGAGAGCGAGAGAGCGAGAGAGCGAGAGAGCGAGAGAGCGAGAGAGCGAGAGAGCGAGAGAGCGAGAGACGAGAGCGAGAGAGCGAGAGAGCGAGAGGAGCGAGAGAGCGAGAGAGCGAGAGAGCGAGAGAGCGAGAGAGCGAGAGAGCGAGAGAGCGAGAGAGCGAGAGAGCGAGAGAGCGAGAGAGCGAGAGAGCGAGAGAGCGAGAGAGCGAGAGAGCGAGAGAGCGAGAGAGCGAGAGAGCGAGAGAGCGAGAGAGCGAGAGAGCGAGAGAGCGAGAGAGCGAGAGAGCGAGAGAGCGAGAGAGCGAGAGAGCGAGAGAGCGAGAGAGCGAGAGAGCGAGAGGGCGAGAGAGCGAGAGGGCGAGAGGGCGAGAGGGCGAGAGGGCGAGAGGGCGAGAGGGCGAGAGAGCGAGAGAGCGAGAGAGCGAGAGAGCGGGAGAGCGGGAAGAGCGGGAAGAGCGGGAAGAGCTGGAGGGCGGGAGGGCGGGAGGGCGGGAGGGCGAGAGGGCGAGAGGGCGAGAGGGCGAGAGGGCGAGAGGGCGAGAGGGCGAGAGAGCGAGAGAGCGAGAGAGCGAGAGAGCGGGAAGAGCGGGAGAGCGGGAGAGCGAGGGAGCGAGGGAGCGAGGGAGCGAGGGAGCGAGGGAGCGAGAGAGCGAGAGAGCGAGAGAGCGAGAGAGCGAGAGAGCGAGAGAGCGAGAGGGCGAGAGGGCGAGAGGGCGAGAGAGCGAGAGAGCGAGAGAGCGAGAGAGCGAGAGAGCGAGAGAGCGAGAGAGCGAGAGAGCGAGAGAGCGAGAGAGCGGGAGAGCGGGAGAGCGGGAGAGCGGGAGAGCGAGAGAGCGAGGGAGCGAGAGAGCGAGAGAGCGAGAGAGCGAGAGAGACAGCTCTTAGAGTAATGCGGTAAGAACCAGCATGTTGCCTGTCGTGAGAGGAATCTAACAGTATTCAATTTTAGGTTTCAGGTCAACGGGTGACCTTCCAGTCAAGTGAATGACCTCGGATTTACCACGTCCAGAACAGCGATTTTGTTCTTCAGAGAACCTCAAAATTATAAATTGATAAATGTAAATGAAAAGGCATGTTCCTAGACCAGGTTTGGCTCAGAAATACACAAAAGGTAATTATTTGTTCGTATCTTGTCAAAAAAGGAAAACAAATGTTATAAAAAAATGACGTCATCAGTTTCTTATACTAAGGGAGCCATCACTCTGTCAAAAATGAAGATATTGCTTTGAAATTTGGTATGGGTATTGTCCATACTCAGTTCTCTCACATATATTCCGGTTTTTCTAACATCTTTAATTTGTTATTTTATGGGGATTAAAAAAATAAAATAAAAATTGCCAATTCCGAGATTGCTATTTTAAAGAGAATGCCATTTTGTATCTTTGGTAAATTGTGTTTGCAATTTCCTTTAAAACTCTTTTTGTCTACCTTTTTTCAAATATGTATCGTTTTTCCACTAACATGACGTCATCAAAACATGATTATCTCCCAAACTACTTACCCAATTTCAAATACATTTTACGTATAATTGCTGTAAACTCAGCTACAAAAAAAAATCAAGAAGATGTGCCGCATGTGTAAAAACTTATTTAAGAAAAACCTCAGGGGGCCTGTCAGCAATTATGTTCTTCGGCGACACTTAGCGATAATACGGAGATGCGATCTTCAGGCTTCTTCTAACTGCCTCAAGTATAAAGAAGTTACATAGGTTTACGGTGATTGAAACCAGTGCAAATTAGTTGATGTTAATGAACTATAATAAATATTGCACGGCAGACGCGGTTTCAGGGACTTGAAAGGGGGTGGGGGGGGGGGGGGGGGGGGGTCCAGGAAGTATGAAACTCTTGGCTGGCAGTCAATACAGCGCTGTAAGAGACATTTATAGCTATGAAGATGCAAAAGATAGTTTCTCTTTCCATTATTTTCATAATTTATTACATATGGAGTTGCAGGGGCCTGTTCAGCCATTTCAGGCACAGGAAAAGGGGTGACTGACATGGTGATGACGATATGCCAGCGATTACGGTGCAATATACAGTTATTTTATAATGATATATTCACATATGAGGCAAGGAGAGGGAATTAAGTAATTTTGTTGCATAGGCGCGCTCAGGAATCGAAGAAAGCGGGTCATATTATTTCATGGAAACTAAGATGCATGGGCCTACAATGACATAACATACTGCAGTTTTTGGATGAAACACGCATCAGTGAGTACTCTTCGAACGATTATAGGATAATAGGCGACTCAGGTAGAGGAAAAAGGGGGGCAACACATGCAAATTGAAGTTGCAAGTGAAGTAGTTACTGTTGATACAGATGATAAATGTAGATCGTGGTGAGGGGAATCGAACGCCGTTTGATTTTTGAAAATTAGACGGGTGGATCTCGAGATCTCCGGGGGGAAGCGGGGGGCGAATCCGCCCCCCCCCCCCCCCTGCCACTAATAGGGGTAGCCTAGTAATAGGGGTAGGTAGCCTGCCACTAATAGGGTTAATGGTTCGTAGTGACCTTATATAGAAGCCCATAGGGGTGGTATGAAAACCGGAGCGTTGAAGTGTTAGTTCGGGTGCACATATCACCACTGACCACCGCCGACCTGAGATTGCGACGTAATTACCGAGCGCCCGTGAGGTTTCTCGTCAACTTACTGGACAAATTTACATTTGACCCGGCTCGACCCGTCCCGACCCGGCCCGACCCGGCCATACATACGCTTTTCGGAAGCTAATAACTTTGCAACCACTGCTCCGTTTCAGATTGGGGTTTCACCATTGGATAGGTATATCAAATCAATTTTGTTTTTAGTATGGTCAGTTCTGATAGAGGTGGTACCACAGCGCGTGGCAGTTGGCACACGTCCAAATTAACCAAAAACCAGTTGGCGAACTTCCAAATTAACCAAAACCCTTGCAAAAATGATTCTTGATAAAAAATGGCTGTATTATTCTAAGCATTATTTTTTACGCTGAAGCATGCAGCGCTCAGGACGTATTCCCTTTTGGCGGATTTGAGAAAGGAGATCATGAACAATTTAATGCAACTTACTTTTTATGTTGGCATGCATTGAGGCCTGGCAACTGTTCTGGAGGACTAAAATGACTGTGTTACTACCACGTGTGCTCCCTTACCGTTTCATATTTCAAACCTGTTTTAGCTTTACTAGAGCGCGCTCGCTAGGTCAACACCCAAAAAGGCGTTTTACTGTTATATGAACTTATCATGAGCTGAATCAAGGTGAGCCGATAATATACCGACTGAAATTAGTTATTATCGTTGATACGAGATGACGCAAGTAAATAAGATCAGATATTAGAAAATGCTCACTGATTCGAGATAACGTTATCTGAGACGAGCGTAAATGAGTCAATGCGAGCTGAAGACCACCACGTAACTGTTCGGTACCTGTTGATTTTACAAGTAATATTAGCACAGCTACTCATTGAAATAGAGCCGTTCGATAACCAAGGCTTGTTGTACATACCTGTCACAAATTCCAGGTTTCGATACAAGTTCATGGGAAAGGTTTGACGTGACTGGAGGATTGGGCACGACCCGATCTGACCTATAGCGTTGGCCGTCATGTTGAGTCCGCGAATAGACTCCAACTCACCTCACCAGTGTGTTATCAGGAAACGGAACCTTAATTGTTGAGTTTGTATACAAAGGAGTTTGTATACAAAGTTCGTAAGTCTGATGAATTTCGGTAAATAAATTTTGAAGTTCAAAATATATATATTAATAGAACAATTAAAAAAAATGCAATGGCTCTTCTAGTCTTCGTCACATTTCTCAGGACGGGCAGAATGCACATGTTGAGTGTCATTCTTAAGTTCCGAGCTGTTCGGAAGTGATACGGGATGAGCAAGCCAAGGCGAGCTTTGAAGAGCAAGACGAACTCCAGAGCTGAAATGAACTAGTCGGTTGTCTTTACTTTGCTTTAGAAGTGCGCGGAATGCTTCGCCTCGGGAAGCTGTTCTCACGGACGGCCGTTCACGACTTCAACAGCACCGCCGAGAGCTCACAACATTCAAAATGTCGCCGTGTGGCTTCCGAACGCCGGTGAATTTCGAATTGACGCCATCGGTACGCTTGTGCTTTGTTACCGGTTGTATTTTCGGCACCGTTAACAAATTGGTAGATTGTCTTACCCAGCGGCGCAGAAAATCCTCCAATAAATACTACCGCTTGTGCATTTATCGTCGAAGGCGCAGCAATAAATTATTCAGTTTCCCGGTGTTTGCTAATTTGGGAACGGAAATGGACTTGTTTTCGACGAAATTCACGGCACTGCGAAAGTTCATTTAGTCAGCTGTTTTGACGCTTTGCTTGATTTGTTTTGGCTGGCGTCCGCAGCAAATGTAGCCGCAGACATTGACATTATAATAGCCAAGATAAGTCATAAGCTTCAACAACTGAGTCATGTCTTGAAGGCATAGTTGCTTCATTGCAAAGTTCAACGCAAACTTCCTTAGCAATTGATGTTCTTGGGAAGTCGTTAATCGAGACCAAGCAGTTAACGTTAGCGATTATTACGATCTGAAATAAGTAGTACATGACTTTGTTTTTAACCAGTAAAACGCCTTTTTGGGCGATGACCGAGCGAGCGCGCTCTGGTAAAGCTAAAACAGGTTTGAAATATGAAACGGTAAGGGAGCACACGTGGTAGTAACACAGTCATTTTAGTCCTCCAGAAAAATGGCCCGGCCGCAAGGCATGCCAACATAAAAATTAAGTTGTATTAAATTGTTCATGATCTCCTTTCCAAATGCGCGAAAAGGCAGTGCGCCCTGAGCTCTGCATTCTTCAGCGTATAAATAAATGCTTAGAATAATACAGCCATTTTTGATCAAGAATCATTTTAGCAAGGTATTTGGTTAATTTCGACGTTCGCGTTTGCCAACTGCCACGCGCTGTGGTACCACCTCTATCAGAATGCACCATACTAAAACAAAATTGAGTTGATGGACCTATCCAATGGTGAAGACTCAATCTTAATCGGAGCAGTGGTTGCAAAGTTATTAGTTTCCGAAAAGCGTCTGTATGGCCGGGTCGGGCCGGGTCAAATTTAAATTTGTCTAGTAAGTTGACGAGAAACCTCACGGGCGCTTCGTGCCCGCTCGGTAATAATTCATTCCCGGTATTTTCGAACACCGCTGATATGAACACAATTAACTGAAGTTCATAGATGATTTTCGGTGCATTTACTAGGAAATTATTCGTTGAATAATTTCGAGGATGCCGTACAATATAAGCGCGAGCGTGCGTTAACTTAAATTAATGCAGGCGTGCTCTATTTTTTTATTTCGCGGACTGGCCAGCGACGGGATTTTGCATTGTGGGATTCTACTAGTGCTAACCCGTCCGCTCCGCTGGGCGATTACTGGTGTCAAGTGGTGGTGCAAGCCAGTGATAGGCAATTAGGGATTGATAACCCGTACTACCCGTGACACCTGTCGTACCTATAATACGTTTTTGTACCCGTCATACACGCGAAGTACCCGTCAAAAACCTACGGTGCCCGACATACACCCGTAGTACCCGTTGTGCCCCTGTGGAACACGTGATAGCCCCGTTATAGCCGGTACTCACCCATTATACCCGTGGAACACTTATGGCACCCGTTATACGCCCGTTAAACCTGTGCAAACTCCACCCCGGCTTAGCGTATATGGCATTGATATATACCGTACCGTATGTCGATGACCTTCGTTTCGCAGTGATTCCGTGGCTGCTTCTCCTTGGTTGTGGCACTGTAGTATCTGCACTCAGAAACAAGCGAGACCTAAAAGGGGTCTCCGAGGCAAGAAAAGGTTCTCGAAAAAGAGCCACACTTTTGAAACCCTTTTCGAAACATGGATAAGATTCTTTTGTGAGACCTTTGTAATTAAAGAAGCTGTAGGGGTTTCACAAAATATGGTTAATGTTCTTTGAGAACCCATGGCGAGACCCAAGAGGGGCCTCTGAGGTGAGAAAAAGGTCTCCGAAAAGAACCACATCTTTGAAACCTTTTCTAAACCCAGATAAAGTTCTTTTCAGAGACCCAACAGGGGTCTCTGAGGCTAGAAAAAGGTTTCAGCAAAGAGCCACATCTTTTAAACCTTTTCCAAACACCGGTAAAGGTTCTTTTCAGAGACCTAACAGGGATCTCTGAAGCATGACAAAGGTCTCGGCATAGAGCCACATTTTGAAACCCTTTTCAAATAGCATGAAAATATATTTTGCGAAAACTTTTTTATTGTGCAAACGCAATTCACATAAAACGCGTGCTGAAAGCACACAACATTATTGCGCAGTGCGCATTCACATTTCACAACTTCACAACCGACAACGACAGGCGAGCGGAGCGCTGTCACCGCTTCAGTCCATGTGAACAGATGGGTGAGCAGCTATTGCACGTTAGCCGCTGCTGAAGACAGTGCAAAGCATCACCGTGCAGTATGCACTTACAATTCACAGCCGATAACGACAGGCTAGCGGCGCGGTGCCCCAGCCTGCGGACGTCCGTCGAATCTTCCTCAGCCTCGAAATTGGCACTTGGAACTTGAAAGATTTCCTGTTCATACACCTGATTCACTCACGGGAGTGGGCTGTGTCTTCATTTCAGTAATTTTTCGTTCAAACAAAAAAACGGAAAAAATACCAAATGATTCCTTGAAAATAAAGAGCAAAAGCTTCTTAAAACAATTCCTTACAACAGCAGCAACAGCAATGTATCTAAGTTTTACCTTTAAAATTCGCAGGCCGCTCACTGCTGTACTGCTCCGGTCGAGAGCGCGCGACGAACTGCCGCTGCGCGCACTTCTGCCGCGCAACGTTTTTCCGTGCAAATTCAAATGATGACACCCTGTATTATTCTTTGAGAACTACCTAGGGTCTCACCTACATCCGGGAACTTTGTGACGTGTGGATTCTCTGCCGACACCGTGGAAAAGCCTCGTGTTAAGCGGAAAGAGTTTCGATGAGTCCCTTCGTCCGTCCTATTGCGTCTTGGATACCCTTTTGATCTATGGGCGAGAATCCACACGCTTCTCTCATTCTTTAAAAGTTTTTTTGAGAGACCCTTTCAGAAAAAGGTCTCCAGGGCTGTTGTGAGTGTGTGGTCGTATCTGATTGGCTTTCGAATGGAGTGGATGTAAAACTCGTATCCGTAAACTGTTTTTTTACGGTAAAATATCTCTTAACACCTTCTATGTTAGTTACAGCACAAACCTTCGCCCAAAACTGCACAAATTAAACTGTATGTAACTATCGTATCAAATGCGTCGGAAATGTACGAATTATACACCACCCGGTAGTATCCGTAAGCTCGTTTGAAAACCTTAAAATCGCGTACATCACGTGTTTATAGCAATGTGGTACTGCAATGTAGAACTGCCGCTTTACTGTATTAAATTCGTTCCGGAGAGACAGACAGATAGACAGACAGACGCTTATCAAATAGTAATATAGATTTACCGTGTGTGGGAGTAAGACTTGAGAAGCAGTACCTATCCGTAATACCTATTCTGACTTTTAGTTTTTGAAGCATGTTTTAAAGTCGAAATGGAGAATTCAAATGTATCTGACAGTTCTTTACATACATCTCAAATGGACGAGGAACATTTAGATGCATTGGACAGTACAGTCCAGCATATAAACACGGCTAAGAGTGCAGAATGGGCCATGCGACGTTTAAATGGTTGGATGGCAAGGCGCCATATAAACATGAACCTGGCCGGTGCAAAAGCGGAAGAGCTGGCGCCCGTTCTCAGGAGATTTTACGGAGAATTGAAGGCCACGGACGGAAAAAGACATGTGCTCCGCAGACCATGGTATCGATCCGAGCTGGAATCCAACGATTTTGACTAAGACTCGGCCAAGTTCTGTCAATATCACCAAGGACACAAAGTTTGAGAAATCAAACAAGACGTTCAAAGCCAAGTGCAAACATTATGCGGCGAACGGGAACCCGCAAAAAAAAAAACAGGAGGAAATAGCGCCGGGAGATTTAGAGAAAATATACAAGTACCTAGCGGCAGAATCGACCGCGACAAATCCGCGTCGTCTGACCCAGGCGGTGTGGTTAATCGTGGCCTTCAACCTTGGATTGCCATGAGATATACCGCCAGCTAAAGAAGGATAGCATCATATTCGCAGTGGACGACACTGGAAAGGAGTATGCCACCTTCGATCAGACGGTCATTGAGAAAAACCACCAGGGCGGACCTTCCAAGGAGGCCGAGGATCAAGTGAGTGAACACACAGGGATATGTGACCGTCAACTATAGGGCCGCATACTCTCATTGGCCTCCTCCAGCAGTATATCCAGAAGCTCCACACGGACTGCATCTGGTTGTTCCAGCAGTGTCAGAACCTGGCTGCAGAGGAAGGCCCCTGGTACACAAATTAACTATTGGTAGTGAACAGCCTCGGCAATATGATGAACACGATTGGAGTGGCAGCCGACCTAAGCAAAACATACACGAATCATTGTGTTCGCGCCACCACAATAACTGAACTGTTCAACGCAGGGCTGGAAGTACAGAACGTCCAGTCCCGCACCGGACATCGAAGCTTACAGGGTCTATACAGCCATACATCGGCAACCCCACAGCTAAGAAAAGGCGGGATCAGGCGGCGAACCTCCAGCAGGCGCTGAGATGTGGAGGTGGAGACCGGCACGGACAAGGATCGGCGGCGTTCGAGTCTCAGGAGTAGGAGCATGGGCCAACGCCCAACAGTGATGTCCCGGACGCCAAACCAGACGAGCCAGGGTAGCGCCGGCCTGACAGCAGAGATAATCTCCGGAGGGCAGCACCACAACTGCGTCAATCGCTAGTAATGTGGGACTACCGAAAATGGACGGAGGCCCTGTTAGCTCCGATGCTGCATTTCTGTTCTGCTATGTATTACCATTCCGGAGCTCAGTTTGTACGAGCCTGCGTGTTCTTGCGATCTTGTCCTTGACATTGGGGCATTCATGTGAAATATAAGTGATTATTGATTATTGCGCGCGTGCATATCTTTTGTATACCCCAAAACAAACCATGCCCATTTTTCCTTTTTCCGTCCCCAAACAAGCCCTTTAAATATGTCGGCTGGTAAAAAGTAGTCAGGTTTGCACTGGGGAAATGCATAGCAAATCATATATTAACACACGTAACGCATATTATTGGATACATTAATGGGTTTATCACACTCGTGGGTGATTATAGCACTCCTGTATTAATGCACTCGTTTCACTCGTGCATTAACCCTCGCCCTACGGGGGGGGGGGGGGGCCTGACAGACCCCTGAGGTTTTTCTTGAATAGCTTTTTACATGTGTGGCGCATCTTGCTGAAATTTTGGGTAGCTAAGTTTACAACAATTATACGTATGCTGTTAAAATGTAATATAAATTAGTTAAGCAGTTTGGGAGATAATCATGTTTTGATGACGTCATGTTGGTGGAAAAAAGATAAATATTTGAAAAATGGTAGAAAACAGAGTTTTATAGGAAATTGCAAACTCAATTCACCAAAGATACAAAATGGCACTCTCTTTTAAATGGCAATCGCGGATTTCGAAAATTTTGGGTTTTGACCCCTAAAGTGAAAACAACTTGTTTTTTGTAAAAATCCCCACAAAATCAAAATTTTCAAAGATGTTAGAAACACCGGAATATGAGTAAGAGAACTGAGTATGGACAATACCCATAACAAATTTAAAAGAAATATCTTCATTTTTGACCGAGTGATGGCTCCCTAAGTGTAAGAAACTGATGGCGTCATTTTGTTAATAACTTTTTCTGACTTTTTTTTTGACAAGATACGAACAAATAGTTACATTTTCTGTATTTCTGAGCCAAAACTGGTCTAGGAACATACCTTTTTATTTACATTTATCAATTTCTAATTTTGAGGTTTTCTGAAGAGCAAAATCGCTGTTCTGGACGTGGTAAATCCGAGGTCATTCACTTGACCTGGAAGGTCACCCGTTAATCTAAAACCCAAAAATCGCTACTGTTAGATTCCTCTCATGACCGGCAACATGTTGGTTCTTACCGCATTGCTCTAAGTTGCTTGGTTTGGAAGTTAACATGGGGGCCTGGCAGCACCCCCGTAGGGCGAAGGTAAAAAAACTCCCGTAGGGCAAGGGTTAACACACTCGTGCTATAATCACCATACTCGAGCGTTAAACCCATGAATGCATCCAAAACTATGCGTGAAGTATAAGTGAGAGCGGGTCAAGGCGGCCGGGGTATAGGAAGATTGCCACCCCATTGTAGTCCAAACAACTGGTGAAACATGGCCCGGGTTGCTTCTTCGGGGTCTTTGGAGTCAGCCAACTCATGTACAGCTTTCAGCCGGTCCAGGTTTAACAAGGTGCCTTTCTTAGCTCCGCCAGGGTCACGAACATCAAAACCAGTAGCCTAGTGTTGACAGCCATGGGCTTCTGGCGGTCCACGGCCAGTCAGTCAGACGACAAATCACTCGACGAGCTTCAGCCAGGTTCCAGATGGGTTTGGGATCGAACTTTAACCTCATAAGTTACGAATTTTAGGACGAACCTCTCAAATACGATATTATAGCCATATATCATATGCTGAATATAAAATATAGCAAAAACTTTAGATTTAACTTCGATTTCTCCCAAATCTCTGAACTCGTAGATCATCCACGTCTACTGCTATTTGGAATATGACGTATTTTGCCGTCGGGCGCGAGGAGGGAAGTATGGCATCTTCACCCCTCAGCGCTCACTGGCTGTGTAAAGGCACGTGTCATAAATCAAAATGTTCAACAATTTCCAACAATACTTGACAACTTCCACGTGCTACGCCTATTTTACTATTCGTACTTTCGATTTTAAAATTGACATTATTTATGAGCACCTGTAGATCAAGTTTAACTAATGACTCATGTGTTAACATTATTGAAATTTGACCAAAATTGAGTGCAATTTTCCTCAACGGATAACTGATTACCTTCACCATTTCTTATAATATACAAACTAAAACACATGGTTGTGTACCAGAGACCCTCACTGAAGAAAAAACAAACATGACATCACACGGCTGCAGAAGAATTGCCAGGAGTAAAATCGGCCTCTCACGTCCGCCGCCGGGCCGGCAGCTGCCGAGTCTGACATCTCCCTGGGGCTGAATTCAGCACGGCCCTCGCCTTTTTACCATAACATTATCACCGCAGCCCGCATCGGCCGCGTCGATACTAAAAGCTGCTCCGCCCTGAGGAAAAGACGTGGGCGAGCCACACAGTTTCGATGTTTAGTTCGTGCGATGAAAATCAGCACACACAACTTTTATCTTTGTAAATCCCTCTGACCTGCACAACTCGGAAACCTTCGATAAATACCGACTGCCGTGATGTTTTAAGAGCATGAACTCAATCGTTTTCGCAATCGCCGGGGCCGTCTTTGTCATTTGTTTGCCGTCCGGGCGACTCCCGGCGGGCGGCCGGCGGTGGGCGGCCGACACTCTCGGCCGCTATTGGCGCATCTATCAAGTGGGCGGCCGGCGTCCCGTGAGATGGGCCGGCCGCCCGACGACCGCCACAATCAGCTCCACTTCCGGCCTCGGCGCCACGTCCAAAGCCCTTCATTCCAATGTCGCTGATCTGCCAGTGGAGACGGACCGCCGCGCACCGCCGGACCGCCGCCGGACCGCCGCGGACACGGTCCGGCCGACCCGGATCGACCCGGCCCGAGAGCGCCTGATCCGATCGCAGGGGAGGCGGGTGGTGCCGGCGGCGGAGGCGGCGACGACGGCGACGACGGCGACGACGGCGACGGAGCACGACGCATCGATTTGGCGACGGGGGCGACAAGGCGGCGACGGGCTCCAGCGCAGCCGGCGAGGCAAACATAGATTCACTTCATCCACGCAGGCAAAGATGACGAGATTCGGAATCGCGGAATCGTGTTCACAATGGCGCCAGACGATGTGGCGGGACGCCCCTGCAGGCTGGCGGCAGCCGGCAGCTCCGACGGCACCGCCTGACGCCGGCAATGCTAACGTTCGACAGTGGTAATGCTAACGTTCGGCAGTGGTTATTTGGGTTCAATCCCAGCAAAACGCAATTTATTTCCTCTGATGGAGATAGTCTGTGGTCGTTGGCTGCGATTCTCGTGGATAGTCGAGGTCATGCCTGGTGTAAGGAGATATCTTCGGTGGTGAATATTGTTCGGTTGGTCCAAACCAACCACTGTATTGCATTGTTTACAATTTATTAATTGGTAGCTAAACATTTTTGTCACAAAATGCTGCTAAACATAAGTGATGGTTCACTGTTTTCAGTCCAAGCGATATGAGTCGTAGGATCCAGATATATCTGCATTTCACTGTCAACAACACAGTCCGGCCATCGAGCGGACACTGCAGGCTTATTTTATATCACATCCATAGTGCTGTCGCGATAAATCCGGTGTGTTGACCACGTGACCTGACGGCTTGCTGTACTTTTCCCGTAACGTCGGTCACGTGATGCTGCGCTGCAAAGTTTGCGTGTATCAGCGCGTTCGGTCGCACAACAACGGTGCTGGTGGCCGAAGTGTCTGCAGCGAACTCTTCCCCAAGCACACATAAGGCTTCCGCGTCCGTCCGCGTCCGTCCGCGGTCTCTGGTGTGGTGACCAGGATCCCTTTAGCCGGCTGCATACCCATGACCTCAGTTCCATTTAGGCTGACATTTCGCACGAGTCTCTCTGCGTTTCCGCATGGTGTTTGGACGGCATTGGTGGTGTAACGTAGTACTCGTGATCCTCCTGCAAATGAGCTCTCCCTCTCCCCCTCCCTCTCCCTCTCCCCCTCCCTCTCCCTCTCCCTCTCCCTCTCCCTCTCCCTCTCCCTCTCCCTCTCCCTCTCCCTCTCCCTCTCCCTCTCCCTCTCCCTCTCCCTCTCCCTCTCCCTCTCCCTCTCACTCTCCCTCTCCCTCTCCCTCTCCCTCTCCCTCTCCCTCTCCCTCTCCCTCTCCTTCTGGATAAAAATGTAATCAGTTCGGTGCCACCGAGTCTTAGGCCGTACATCGAATTATAGTCGATCAATTTCGCTTGTGTGCAATTTCGATGCCAAGCACGACCCAGCAGTCACAATAAATAATTCATCCCAACACCAATCCACCCACTCGGCAAAGTCTCTGCGAGTATCTCGCACACCCGAGGAGTAGTTCGCCCCTCCTTGTTTTACTCTCTGAGACCGGGGCGAGTTTCTGTCCGTCGCTGAGTCCTCCCCGCTCTTCCTCGTCAATCGGGCACCAATGCGGTTACCGGCGCGGCGGCGCCACAAACACCAATGTTGTCGCCGGCGAGTGGGTGCGATTAGGCTGGTGGTGGGCGGCGGCGGCGGCGGCGGCGGCCACTCCTGAGTCAGCCCGTCTCGATCGATCAGGGCTGGTTATCGCCGCTTATGAGCCATCGGCGAGCTGACGGCTATCGGCGGCGGGGGAGACGGCCGGTCCGCTCCTCGGCCGCCCCCCCCCCCCCGCCCCCCACCCCGCTCCGAGTGACCACGGCTTTTGGCGTCTGATATGATCCATGAGCGCGCTGGCCGCAGGGCGGACGCTCGGCCGGCCTCCTTTCCCGGGACGCAGCGCTGCCAGCCGAGTCGGTGCAGCCTCCAATTAGGCTAATGAGGGCCGAGTGGGGGCGGCATCAGACCCATGTACGCTCCAACGCACTGCCATCTTCTGACGGAGGCCATGGCCTGTATCTCCTGACAGCCGGGTGGGACTGTGTGTCCTCTCCTGATGGTAGGGTGGGACTGTGTGTCCTCTCCTGACAGCGGGGTGGGACTGTGTGTCCTCTCCTGACAGCGGGTGGGACTGTGTGTCCTCTCCTGACAGCGGGGTGGGACTGTGTGTCCTCTCCTGACAGCGGGGTGGGACTGTGTGTCCTCTCCTGACAGCGAGGTGGGACTGTGTGTCCTCTCCTGCCAGCGGGGTGGGACTGTGACCTCTCCTGACAGCGGGGTGGGACTGTGTGTCCTCTCCTGACAGTGGGGTGGGACTGTGTGTCCTCTACTGACAGCGGGGTGGGACTGTGTGTCCTCTCCTGACAGCGGGGTGGGACTGTGCGTCCTCTCCTGATGGTAGGGTGGGACTGTGTGTCCTCTCCTGACAGCGGGGTGGGGTTTTGTCCTCTCCTAACAGCGGGGTGGGACTGTGTGTCCTCTACTGACAGCGGGGTGGGACTGTGTGTCCTCTACTGACAGCGGGGTGGGACTGTGTGTCCTCTCCTGACAGCGGGGTGGGACTGTGTGTCCTCTACTGACATCGGGGTGGGACTGTGTGTCCTCTCCTGACAGCGGGGTGGGGTTTTGTCCTCTCCTAACAGCGGGTGGGACTGTGTGTCCTCTACTGACAGCGGGGTGGGACTGTGTGTCCTCTCCTGACAGCGGGGTGGGACTGTGTGTCATCTACTGACAGCGGAGTGGGACTGTGTGTCCTCTCCTGACAGCGGGTGGGACTGTGTGTCCTCTCCTGACAGCGGGGTGGGACTGTGTGTCCTCTACTGACAGCGGGGTGGGACTGTGTGTCCTCTCCTGACAGCGGGGTGGGACTGTGTGTCCTCTACTGACAGCGGGGTGGGACTGTGTGTTCTCTCCTAACAGCGGGGTGGGATGTGTGTCCTCTACTGACAGCGGGGTGTGACTGTGTGTCCTCTCCTGACAGCGGGGGTGGGAATGTGTGTCCTCTACTGACAGCGGGGTGGGACTGTGTGTCCTCTCCTGACAGCGGGGTGGGACTGTGTGTCCTCTCCTGACAGCGGGGTGGGACTGTGTGTCCTCTCCTGACAGCGGGGTGGGACTGTGTGTCCTCTCCTGACAGCGGGGTGGGACTGTGTGTCCTCTCCGGACAGCGGGGTGGAACTGTGCGTCCTCTCATGACAGCGGGGTGGGACTGTGTGTCCTCTCCTGACAGCGGGGGGACTGTGTGTCCTCTCCTGACAGCGGGGTGGGACTGTGTGTCCTCTCCTGACAGCGGGGTGGGACTGTGTGTCCTCTCCTGACAGCGGGGTGGGACTGTGAGTCCTCTCCTGACAGCGGGTGGGACTGTGTATCCTCTCCTGACAGCGGGGTGGGACTGTGTGTCCTCTCATGACAGCCGGGTGGGACTGTGCGTCCTCTCCTGACAGCGGGTGGGACTGTGTGTCCTCTCCTGACAGCGGGGTGGGACTGTGTGTCCTCTCATGACAGCCTGGTGGGACTGTGCGTCCTCTCCTGACAGCCGGGTAGGACTGTGCGTCCTCTCCTGACAGCGGGTGGGACTGTGTGTCCTCTCCTGACAGGGGGGTGGGACTGTGTGTCCTCTCATGACAGCCGGGTGGGACTGTGCGTCCTCTCCTGTTTGCGGGTGGGACTGTGTGTCCTCTCCTGACAGCGGGGTGGGACTGTGTGTCCTCTCCTGACAGCGGGGTGGGACCGTGTGTCCTCTCCTGACAGCGGGTTGGACTGTGTATCCTCTCCTGACAGCGGGGTGGGACTATGTATCCTCTCCTGACAGCGGGGTGGGACTGTGTGGCCTCTCTTGACAGCCGGGTGGGACTGTGCGTCCTCTCCTGACAGCGGGTGGGACTGTGTGTCCTCTTCTGACAGCGGGGTGGGACTGTGTGTCCTCTCATGACAGCCGGATGGGACTGTGCGTCCTCTCCTGACAGCCGGGTGGGACTGTGCTTCCTCTCCTGACAGCGGGTGGGACTGTGTGTCCTCTCCTGACAGCGGGGTGGGACTGTGTGTCCTCTCATGACAGCCGGGTGGGACTGTGCGTCCTCTCCTGTTTGCGGGTGGGACTGTGTGTCCTCTCCTGACAGCGGGGTGGGACTGTGTGTCCTCTCCTGACAGCGGGGTGGGACTGTGTGCCCTCTCCTGACAGCGGGGTGGGACTGTGCGTCCTCTCATGACAGCGGGGTGGGACTGTGTGTCCTCTCCTGACAGCGGGGGGACTGTGTGTCCTCTCCTGACAGCGGGGTGGGACTGTGTGTCCTCTCCTGACAGCGGGGTGGGACTGTGTGTCCTCTCCTGACAGCGGGGTGGGACTGTGTGTCCTCTCCTGACAGCGGGGTGGGGTTTTGTCCTCTCCTGACAGCGGGGTGGGACTGTGTGTCCTCTCTTGACATCGGGGTGGGACTGTGTGTCCTCTCCTGACAGCGGGGTGGGTTTTGTCCTCTCCAACACATTACCGTCTCTTGACAGCTTTGTAAGCCACTATTCAGCAGCATCAGAGCTTAGATCAGCAGCAAGGAGTCTCGGTTCAGCAGTAAACGGCTAAAATCAAACATCATCGGCCACCTAAATAATTCAAGATTGGCATTCAGCAGCAGTATCGGGTTCATTTGGAGGTATGGGGCCACTATTCAATAGCACACGGCCCCGTTCAGCGGATACACGACCCAAGTTCAGCACCACAGCACCACAGGAGCGGTGCAGGCCACTATTCAGCAGCGCAGCGTCACCGTGCGACGCACTACAGCGTCACCGTGCGACGCACTACAGCGTCACCGTGCGGCGCACTACAGCGTCACCGTGCGGCGCACTACAGCGTCACCGTGCGGCGCACTACAGCGTCACCGTGCGGCGCACTACAGCGTCACCGTGCGGCGCACTACAGCGTCACCGTGCGGCGCACTACAGCGTCACCGTGCGGCGCACTACAGCGTCACCGTGCGGCGCACTACAGCGTCACCGTGCGACGCACTACAGCGTCACCGTGCGGCGCACTACAGCGTCACCGTGCGGCGCACTACAGCGTCACCGTGCGGCGCACTACAGCGTCACCGTGCGGCGCACTACAGCGTCACCGTGCGGCGCACTACAGCGTCTATTGAGCCATGTAGGGCCGCTGAGCCGCAACTCCGGCGGTGGCAGCGACCGACACAAGTCAGATGAGAATGGACGGCGATCGGGGCAGTGGTGGCTGAGAATGACACTGATTGCTGCGGACTGGGCCGGGTGAGGCGCGGCACCCAGCAGCACCGAGCTGCTCTCCGTCGGGACCGAGCGCTGCCCCGCTGCCCCGCTGCCCCGCTAGCCGCTGCCCCGCTGCCTCGCTGCCCCGCTGCCCCGCTGCCCCGCTGCCCCGCTGCCCCGCTGCCCCGCTGCCCCGCTGCCCCGCTGCCCCCCGCTGCCCCGCTGCCCCGCTGCCCCGCTGCCCCGCTGCCCCGCTGCCCCGCTGCCCCGCTGCCCCGCTGGCCCGCTGCCCCGCTGGCCCGCTTCCCCGCTGGCCCGCTGCCCCGCTGCCCGCTGCCCCGCTGCCCCGCTGCCCCGCTGCCCCGCTGCCCCGCTGCCCCGCTGCCCCGCTGCCCCGCTGCCCCGCTGCCCCGCTGCCCGCTCGCCGCTGCCCGCTGCCGCTGCCCCGCTGCCCGCTGCCCCCGCTGCCCGCTGCCCGCTGCCCCGCTGCCCCGCTGCCCCGCTGCCCCGCTGCCCCGCTGCCCCGCTGCCCCGCTGCCCCGCTGCCCCGCTGCCCCGCGCTGCCCGCTGCCCCGCTGCCCGCTGCCCCGCTGGCCGCTGCCCCGCTGCCCCGCTGCCCCGCTGCCCCGATGCCCCGATGCCCCGCTGCCCCGCTGCCCAGCTGCCCCGCTGTTCCGCTGCCCCGCTGCCCCGCTGCCCCGCTGCCCCGCTGCCCCGCTGCCCCCGCTGCCCCGCTGCCCCGCTGCCCCGCTGCCCGCTGTTCCGCCGCTGCAGCCCATCAGACAATGCGCCGGCCTTGGTCCATTGCATATTCTGCCGTTGAAATGCATCAGTGTGATTGGATTAGTTATTGATAGGCACCTCCACCCCCGACGGTGCCTCAAAGTGCAGATGAGCTGCAGAATAAACTGTGGCAAACCTGCTAACTTTGCGTTTTTGCGAGCTAACGACGTCAATCATGAGCTAAAAGCAGGCTTTCAGACTTGCGAATATGATATTGACTAAGCGCTTTGGCGCTGGATGTGAGCATTGGCCTTTCATTCAGAGTACATAACGTCAAAATGGACACTATAACAAAAGGGATTAAGTAATATATGACAAACTAGTCGAAGTACAACCGTCTCGCAATTAAACATATAGTCGTTTCCAAGAATATAACAGAATGGAAGAACACAATTACGATACTGAAAACAGAAGTACGGTCCAGAAGTACAATATTAAATACCCAGTAGTAATAGCAGCAAGTGATGTCTATTCCACATTTTCTCAACGATCGACACAAATAATCATGGGATCTTTGTGTGCAATCATTAAAGTTACCAAAATTATTTAACCATGCAAATTTACTGATGCGTTTCATAATGTTGATGGTTTACTGCAGCGTCAATTTTAGACACCCCAATCTCAGTGGGTCCTGGCTGTCTTTCATGTCACGGCCGTATTGGAAAGTACAAAGTATTTGAGTCGTAATCTGTGTATATGACATATAATATGTCACACACAGAATCCGTTCAGAGTCTTTAAAGATTTCCATGGAATCAACTGTTTGCCTTGTTAATCAGTTTTCTTGCTTGTGATTGGTCTCTTTTGTTCTGTAGCGGTTTAGTGATAAGTAATACCGTATTTTCGAAGAACTTACATGTCGGCCCAGCATATTTGTATGGACTTGGTTACGTGGTAGTTCCCTCAGCCAATGGCCGACCACCAGCTGTGCCGCGACGTTTTTCTTTGGAGGCCGCTGAGCCGTCCCCGACTAATACCCGGCGTGACTCGAGGTGACCGGCCCTGGACTCGACAGAGCCTCAGAACGGTGCTCTGACTCGAGGTGATCACTGGACTCGCTGCAGAGTCTCAGAACGGCGCGTCCAGGTAATCCCCTGGACTCGCTGCAGAGTCTCAGAACGGCGCGCCCAGGTAATCCCCTGGACTCGCTGCAGAGTCTCAGAACGGTGCGTCCAGGTAATCCCCTGGACTCGCTGCAGAGTCTCAGAACGGCGCGTCCAGGTAATCCCCTGCACTCGCTGCAGAGTCTCAGAACGGCGCGTCCAGGTAATCCCCTGGACTCGCTGCAGAGTCTCAGAACGGCGCGTCCAGGTAATCCCCTGGACTCGCTGCAGAGTCTCAGAACGGCGCGTCCAGGTAATCCCCTGGACTCGCTGCAGAGTCTCAGAACGGTGCGCTGAGCAGTGTGGGCGGCAGTGACACCAAGCGATCACCTGCAGCTCCCCGGGTCATCCCCGACAACGCGGAGACGGCTCAATAGAGGCAATCGCCCGGCTGCGCAAACGTCCTGTTCGGAAGATCGGGCCGGCCCTTGTTAGCGCTGTATACTATTGGATCACGTTAGCACGGCGTCTCCGGGGAAATAGCACCGGACGGCCCCTCTTTGCATATGAATCGAGCCGTTACGTAGGCGTAGGCGACACCTCCGGCCACACCCACACACCCCGACACCTCTGGCCACACCCACACCTCACCTCCGGCGACACCCACACCTCACCTCGCCCCCCCCCCCGACACCTCTCCCTCACCCCGGACACCTCTACCCCCGGCACCTCTGGCCGCCCTCACACCTCGCCCTCCCGACACCTCTGGCCACCCCCCCCCCCACACACACACATCTGCACCCCCCCCCCCGACAACTCTGCCCCCCCCCCCCTCGACACCTCTGCCCCTGACACCTCTGGCCACCTCCACCCCGCTCCCGACAC
>JAXIVJ010019319.1:0-20044 GCA_036785665.1 Chirona hameri | reverse complement strand
GACTGTTTAACGAAGTCTGTTGCTGCCTGAACTATGTTGCCTGAGCCGTGTTGCCTGAGCAGAGTTGCCTGAGCCGTGTTGCCTGAGCCGTGTTGCCTGAGCCGTGTTCCCGGGACCGTGTTGCCGTGTTGCCTGAGCTGTGTTGCCTGAGCCGTGTTCCCGGGACCGTGTTGCCGTGTTGCCTGAGCCGTGTTGCCTGAGCCGTGTTGCCTGAGCCGTGTTGCCTGAGCCGTGTTGCCTGAGCCGGGTTCCCGGGACCGTGTTGCCGTGTTGCCTGAGCCGTGTTGCCTGAGCCGTGTTGCCTGAGCCGTGTTGCCTGAGCCGTGTTGCCTGAGCCGTGTTGCCTGAGCCGTGTTGTCTGAGCCGCGTTCCCGGGACCGTGTTGCCGTGTTGCCTGAGCCGTGTTGCCTGAGCCGTGTTGCCTGAGCCGTGTTGCCTGAGCCGTGTTGCCTGAGCCGTGTTGCCTGAGCCGTGTTGCCTGAGTCGTGTTGCCTGAGCCGTGTTGCCTGAGCCGTGTTGCCTGAGCCGTGTTGCCTGAGCCGTGTTGCCCGAGCCGTGTTGCCTGAGCCGTGTTGCCTGAGCCGTGTTGCCTGAGCCGTGTTGCCTGAGCCGCGTTGCCGGGACCGTGTTGCCGTGTTGCCTGAGCTGTGTTGCCGATTATCGCCCTTGTGGCCATTCGTCATGCTGAGCGGCTTACGCCTCCGCGTCGGCGGCGGCGTTTCTGTCTGATTGCAGATGTTTGGATTAGGCCGGCGTGAGATGGGCCACCGTCCGTCACAGCCCCAGATAGCACAACACATATACACACACGCGTGATGGAGCGCCGCGCGCTGGTGAGCGCCGACACGGCCCGACTCGGGCAGAGTCAGGCCCCGTATTACAGCGGGCTGCCGACTGGGGAGGTGAGAGACACCACCAGCGGCAGCAGAGGAGACATATTCACTACAGCGGCCTACACAGTACACAGTGGTCAGTGGGGACTCGGCCTGGCTGGGCAGTGGGCATGTCGGCTGAGTGTCGATCAAGACGGAATTGGCCGCTGAGCCGCCGTCAGAGCGACGGTGACGCCGACCCGTCCCCCTGGCCGGCCGGTGGCCTGCTCAGTGTAGACTGAGACCGGGTCTGTGTCGCCGCCGTCAGAGGGACGGTGACGCCGGCCCGTCCCTCTGGCCTGGTCAGTGCTCAGTGTATGTAGACTGAGACCGGGTCTTTGTCGCCGCCGGCAGAGGGACGGTGACGCCGCCGCGTCCCTCTGGCCGGGCGGTGGCCTGGTCACTGGTCAGTGTAGACCGAGACCGGGTCTGTGTCGCCGCCGTCAGAGGGACGATGACGCCGACCCGTCCCCCTGGCCGGGCGGTGGCCTGCTCAGTGTAGACTGAGACCGGTCTGTGTCGCCGCCGTCAGAGGGACGGTGACGCCGGCCCGTCCCTCTGGCCTGGTCAGTGCTCAGTGTATGTAGACTGAGACCGGGTCTGTGTCGCCGCCGGCAGAGGACGGTGACGCCGCCGCGTCCCTCTGGCCGGGCGGTGGCCTGGTCACTGGTCAGTGTAGACCGAGACCGGGTCTGTGTCGCCGCCGTCAGAGGGACGGTGACGCCGGCGCGTCCCTCTGGCCGGGCGGTGGCCTGGTCAGTGTAGACTGAGACCGGGTCCGTGTCGCCGCCGTCAGAGGGACGGTGACGCCGGCGCGTCCCTCTGGCCGGGCGGTGGCCTGGTCAGTGAAGACTGAGACCGAGTCTGTGTCGCCGCCGTCAGAGGGACGGTGACGCCGGCGCGTCCCTCTGGCCGGGCGGTGGCCTGGTCAGTGTAGACTGAGACCGAGTCTGTGTCGCCACCGTCAGAGGGACGGTGACGCCGGCGCGTCCCTCTGGTCGGGCGGTGGCCTGGTCAGTGCTCAGTGTATGTAGACTGAGACCGAGTCTGTATCGCCCGCCGTCAGAGGGACGGTGACGCCGGGCCCGTCCCTCTGGCCGGGCGGTGGCCTGGTCAGTGCTCAGTGTATGTAGACCGAGACCGGGTCTGTGTCGCCGCCGTCAGAGGGACGGTGACGCCGGCCGTCCCTCTGGCCGGGCGGCGCCTGGTCAGTGCTCAGTGTATGTAGACTGAGACCGGGTCTGTGACGCCGCCGTCAGAGGGACGGTGACGCCGCCGCGTCCTCTGGTCGGGCGGTGGCCTGGTCGCCGCCGTCAGAGGGACTGTGACGCCGGCCCGTCCGTCGCCAGAGTGGTCCTATTCTGCCGGTTAATTGGTCCATGAGACGCAGCCAGACAGGATCTCCGGCATTGACCCGACAAAAAACAGCCAATCCTTCACTAAAAACGGCGCCGCCAAACACCGGGCTAATCAGCGGCTGTTTTTACCCGCCCGCAGATAAATCCCTTAAATGTGGAGTGGTCACGCTGCCAGAGTCGAGTGGTCACGCTGCTTCTCAGAGTCGTTTGGTGACAATCGACAGCGTTGCAGACACAGACACTCAGTCTAGACGGCCATGAGGGATGAACACTTTTAGATGCGGCGTCACCAGCTCTGTTTGGCAAAGTCCCCGGATGTCTGTCGGTCATCGAATCACTGAACTGCTCGACCTTGTAATAGGGATTAAGCAGTATGCGCCACGCGCGCCGTACCGTAGCCTGTGTGCGCCACGCTACGGATACTGTACAGACTACAGCGCCTGGTCCGGATTGCAGGAAAACATCGGCGCTCTCTCAGACTGTGTAGGACATTTACATTGCTTTAAAGGAAATAGTTCACCTTCAACATGGGTTTTGAACTGAAATAGCAGTTTTGTAGCCCGTGTTGAGACATCCTTATCTGTAACTTTTCTTGGCTGAAAAGACTCTCCAGCCGAAGATATTTGACTTTTTGGCGAAGGAATACGGCGCATATATGATATACCGTTCCGTCTGAAAGTGCCAGCACTGCCAGGGAGCATTCGCAGACCAATAACGCACACCATAAAATCAATAATTTACAACCTTCTGTCCTGAATTGGCGCGATGTAGGACCATTTTTAAAAAAGGAAAAAAGAAACTGTATTACAAAATATAATAAAATCGTGTTCTGAAAAATTTCCGAAGGTGAACTATTTCCTTTAACCCGCGCACTGCAGGGGGGTTGATTTCCGCCCCCTCAGGTTTTTCAAAGATAGCGAAAAAATGGCGGCGCGCAGCGCCGCCGGGATTTGGCACACCTGTTAGGACATCAATTGCGCACACTTTGAAGAAAAAAATAACCTCGGGTCATCTCAGGTCAGGTCACCAGATCAGGTCAAGTGACCCCACACCTCCAAAACTGTTTGCAGTTGTGCCAAAGCCAGAGTTTTTCACCGATCAGTTTGAAACTTACAGGATATCATGAGGGCATAAGTACTTACAATTCGTTTATCTCGGAATTTTATATCGGTGACCTAAGGTCAGGTCAATTTCATAACCTGCCCATAATAAGTAAATGGGGAAATATGCAAATGCTTCCTATTTCAAGGATATGCATGATATTAGTCCAATTACTTCTGGATAATGTTATTATAGGATATTCTTGATGATCCAAGTGTAATTTTTGTTCAGTGACCCCTATTGGGTCATTTGAGGTCATGCGAGGTCACCATCACTTTTTTGGCAATAACTCCCGACATAATGAAGATAGATAAGTAAAACAGACATCAATGTGTTTGTCTCGTCGAGATACGTCTTCTCATATGCAACATGCCTTACTTGGGTCACCACTTGACCTTGACCTGAGGTCAAATTGTTAAGTTGACTTAACAAGGCCACCATGTATATCATTCGAAGCGCCTTGACAAGATAAATACAATGGCGTAAACAGTTTTTCGTTATCTTTATTAAGTATAAAGTTAATAGCAAAAAAACGATTTAGCAAAAAAACGGATTTTTTTTTTGACCTCTGGAGCATCAAATATTGACCTGAAATCAAATCTGAGGGCACTTCGGCGATTGTAAATTTCACTGGCTGGCGTTTGATTTTTTCCGTTTGTTTCTAACTACCATCATTTCTGAGATATATGGGAATTTCTGGAGCGATGTCCTAAAACAGGAAAAAACTGGAAAATTTGACCTTTGATGACCTCTGGTGACCTCAATTTTGATCTGACCTAAAAGAACACTGAATACTTTCGATAGAACATGTACCAAGCTATCAAATGCCCTTTTCTGCTTCTCGTTACGTAGCGTAGGTTTCGAGATTTCAGGGGGGGGGGCGGAGATCAACCCCCTGCAGTTCGTGTTCGGCGCAAAGCCCCTGCAGTGCGCGGGTTAAATATGCGTTGATGAGCCATCAGGTGACAGATGCTCCAATCTGCATTACACTACGAGTCTGCATGAAGTTTAATTGAGTTTTAAAAATAGTTCGATGCCTGAAGTGCACCAAAATACGTAGAGCTGCCGTATTTAGCTGTTTGCTTTTAATTCGCTCAGGTATTCGAGGATTGGGAAAGAAATGGAGCACGGGTAACAATTGGTAGAACTAGAAATTGCGTCGTCGTCTTTTTTGCAATACACACATGCCCTTGGGAATATCGGTGTCGTATTTATTTATCACGATGCCGAAACTAATCAAAGAAAAAAAAACTAATACTAATTTGTTTAACTAATTGATTAGTTTATGGAAAGAAAAAAACTAATAAAAAAAGGAAATTTAACTTAAAATCACATGCAACAAACCAGTCATTTTATGAAAGTGGGACTTATTTGAAAACACAGTTTGTATTAAACAAACCTGCCGATATAGGTATGCTAATGAGATTTGGCGGGATCTTGTGTGCTCGGATCTCGGTCGGAGTTGGTTAATGTTCTGTATGGGCGCCGTTCAGACGCTCCCGGCTGCGATCGGATCTCGGTCGGAGTTGGTTAATGTTCTGTATGGGCGCCGTTCAGACGCTCTCGGCTGCGATCGGATCTCGGTCGGAGTTGGTTAATGTTCTGTATGGGCGCCGTTCAGACGCTCCCGGCTGCGATCGGATCTCGGTCGGAGTTGGTTAATGTTCTGTATGGGCGCCGTTCAGACGATCTCGGCTGCGCTCGGATCTCGGTCGGAGTTGGTTAATGTTCTGTATGGGCGCCGTTCAGACACTCTCGGCTGCGATCGGATCTCGGTCGGAGTTGGTTAATGTTCTGTATGGGCGCCGTTCAGACGCTCCCGGCTGCGATCGGATCTCGGTCGGAGTTGGTTAATGTTCTGTATGGGCGCCGTTCAGACGCTCTCGGCTGCGATCGGATCTCGGTCGGAGTTGGTTAATGTTCTGTATGGGCGCCGTTCAGACGCTCCCGGCTGCGATCGGATCTCGGTCGGAGTTGGTTAATGTTCTGTATGGGCGCCGTTCAGACGCTCTCAGCTGCGATCGGATCTCGGTCGGAGTTGGTTAATGTTCTGTATGGGCGCCGTTCAGACGCTCTCGGCTGCGATCGGATCTCGGTCGGAGTTGGTTAATGTTCTGTATGGGCGCCGTTCAGACACTCTCGGCTGCGATCGGATCTCGGTCGGAGTTGGTTAATGTTCTGTATGGGCGCCGTTCAGACGCTCTCAGCTGCGATCGGATCTCGGTCGGAGTTGGTTAATGTTCTGTATGGGCGCCGTTCAGACGCTCTCAGCTGCGATCGGATCTCGGTCGGAGTTGGTTAATGTTCTGTATGGGCGCCGTTCAGACGCTCTCGGCTGCGATCGGATCTCGGTCGGAGTTGGTTAATGTTCTGTATGGGCGCCGTTCAGACACTCTCAGCTGCGATAATGGCTGCTTACGGCGGCGGCTTCAGCTGGCGGGCCGCTACAGAAGCCAGCGGTGAGGAGATAATCTGCCGGCTGACGCTGGCCAGATTAGCCACAACGGTCACTTAAACAAACACGGCCGCTTACCGGCTGGACACGGGCTCCATCACCATTTTAGCCGGGAACGCCACACCTCTGCCCGCTTTCCCAGGATCCATCACACCAGCCGATACATAATTAGTGTAATAGAGAGAGCCGTAATGAATTGGTGGCTGCTGCGGGTGCGCGCCTCACAATGGAACCGGTGGGCTCGTGGTGCCCGCTCAGGAACCAGACATCGCCGCGCTGGGAACCCGTACGCCGATATATCAATCGGTCACAATCGGTGACCGGGTATGGCGGGTCAGACTGGGTCAGACTGGGTCAGACTGGGTCAGACTGGTCAGACGCCGCCTCCGGTGGCCGACTGGTGGGCAGACACCGACCCGTCCGCCGCCCCGCCGCGCCGAGCGCGTCACATTTCCCACTGGCGCGCCGTGTCGGCCGCACGGCAGCTGGGCGTACCGTTAGCAGAACAATCGGCCGCCGCACCGAAAACACGCCGCGCCGCGCCGGGCCGCCGTACCGTGCCGCCGGTATTTGTAGTGGCGCGCTGTTTGTTATTTCTGCGTGGTCCAGCGTGTCGCACAGCGATCCGGCCCGCTGTCGAGTGTTGTCCCGGCAGGACGCCGCGGCCAAAACAGCGCACTGCTGCCACAACAGCGCACTGGACTCACCCACTGCTGGCACAAAGGCCGCCCGGTGTGAACAGCTCTTCAAGCCCGCCTCCCACCCCACCGGGCCCGGCCGGCCAGGCCCGCACTGCATGGCCACGGGCAGCAAGCATACAGGGCTGAGAGCCTGCCTGCCTTCGAATTCCGCAGCAGACAAATATTTCCTGTCTCCCGTTAGTTGTTTTAAGTGCACGTCGTCTTTTACCCGACGTCTTCTGTTATATGTGTGCTGTTAACCGTGGCTCATATGCTTTGTCTGCTGCTGGCTGCTCGGAAGGAATGGTTACGCGGTCAAAATCGATTTCTCCTGACCTGCCTTGACTTGACCTGACCTGACTTGTCCTCAGCGGTGATGCGTGAGTTATACCGGCCATCTGCTGTTCGCCGCTGTCCTGCCCAGCCCTGCCCTGACCCCGGAGCTCCAGACAGGACAGGACATCATAAGATAACTCCAGACAGGACAGGGCAGCATAGGATAGCTACAGACAGGACAGGACATCATAAGATAACTCCAGACAGGACAGGGCAGCATAGGATAGCTCCAGACAGGCCAGGGCAGCATAGAATAGCTCCAGACAAGACAGGACAGCATAGGATAGCTCCAGACAAGACAGGGCAGCATAGGATAGCTACAGACAGGACAGGGCAGCATAGAATAGCTCCAGACAAGGCAGGACAGCATAGGATAGCTACAGACAGGACAGGGCAGCATAGGATAGCTACAGGCAGGACAGGGCAGCATAGGATAGCTCCAGACAGGACAGGGCAGCATAGGATAGCTCCAGACAGGACAGGGCAGCATAGAAAAGCTCCAGACAAGGCAGGACAGCATAGGATAGCTACAGACAGGACAGGGCAGCATATGATAGCTCCAGACGGGACAGGGCAGCATAGGATAGCTCCAGACAGGACAGGGCAGCATAGAATAGCTCTAGTCAAGGCAGGACAGCATAGGATAGCTACAGACAGGACAGGGCAGCATATGGTAGCTCCAGACGGGACAGGGCAGCATAGGATAGCTCCAGACAGGACAGGGCAGCATATGATAGCTCCAGACGGGACAGGGCAGCATAGGATAACTCCAGACAGGATAGGGCAGCATAGGATAGCTCCAGACAAGACAGGACAGCATAGGATAGCTCCAGACAGGACAGGGCAGCATAGGATAGCTCCAGATAGGACAGGGCAGCATAGGATAGCTACAGACAGGACAGGGCAGCATATACTAGCTCCAGACAAGACATGGCAGCATAGGATAGCTCCAGACAGGACAGGGCAGCATAGGATATCTCCAGACAGGACAGGTCAGCATAGGATAGCTCCAGACAGGACAGGATATCATAAGATAACTACAGACAGGACAGTGCAGCATAAGATAACTACAGACAGGACAGGGCAGCATAGGATAGCTACAGACAGGACAGGGCAGCATAGAATAGCTCCAGACAAGACAGGACAGCATAGGATAGCTACAGACAGGACAGGGCAGCATAGGATAGCTACAGGCAGGACAGGTCAGCATAGGATAGCTCCAGGCAGGACAGGGCAGTATAGGATAGCTCCAGACAGAACAGGGCAACATAGGATATCCCCAGACGGGACAGGGCAGGACAGGACAGGATAGCTCCAGACGGGACAGGGCAGGACAGGACAGGATAGCTCCAGACGGGACAGGGCAGGACAGGACAGGAAAGCTCCGGGCAGGACAGGATCAGACAAAATAACCCGAGACAGAACGGAACAGAACAGGGCAGGGCAGGACAATAAAGGGCGGGACAGAGCAGCGCCGGATAAAACAGGACAGAATAGGATGCCTCAGACAGGAAATGGTAGCCGAATAGGATAGCCCAAGACAAGAAAGGGTAGGACAGGGCAAGCAAGGCAGGGCAGCGCCAGACATAACAACGCCGGGGAAAAAACGAAGCCAAACTTTATTCTAGTAAAGTGGACATGGAGCTGGACTGAATAAGCCGACTGGCTAACTTGCTAGGCGCATACTGTGGGCTCTAACTGTGGCCAGCTGGCTGCTGCTGCTGCCCCGGAGTTGGCTGGTGCCGCTGCTGCTCCGGAGCTGGCTGCTGCTGCTGCTGCTCCGGAGCCGGCTGGTGCCGCTGCTGCTCCGGAGCCGGCTGCTGCTGCTGCTCCGGAGCTGGCTGCTGCTGCTGCTGCTCCGGAGCCGGCTGGTGCCGCTGCTGCTCCGGAGCCGGCTGCTGCTGCTGCTCCGGAGCCGGCTGCTGCTGCTGCTGCCCCGGAGTTGGCTGCTGCTGCTGCCCCGGAGCTGGCTGGTGCCGCTGCTGCTCCGGAGTTGGCTGGTGCTGCTGCTGCTCCGGAGCCGGCTGCTGCTGCTGCTGCCCCGGAGTTGGCTGCTGCTGCTGCCCCGGAGCTGGCTGGTGCCGCTGTTGCTCCGGAGCCGGCTGCTGCTGCTGCTCCGGAGCCGGCTGCCGCTGCTGCTGCCCCGGAGCTGGCTGCTGCTGCTGCTGCTCCGGAGCCGGCTGGTGCCGCTGCTGCTCCGGAGCCGGCTGATGCTGCTGCTCCGGAGCTGGCTGCTGCTGCTGCTGCTCCGGAGCCGGCTGGTGCCGCTGCTGCTCCGGAGCTGGCTGCTGCTGCTGCTCCGGAGCCGGCTGCTGCTGCTGCTGCCCCGGAGTTGGCTGCTGATGCTGCCCCGGAGCTGGCTGGTGCCGCTGCTGCTCCGGTGCCGGCTGCTGCTGCTGCTCCGGAGCTGGTGCCGCTGCTGCTCTGGAGCCGGCTGGTGCCGCTGCTGCTGCTCCGGAGCTGGTGCCGCTGCTGCTCCGGACGGAGCTGGCTGGTGCTGCTCCGGAGCTGGCTGCTGCTGCTGCTCCGGAGCTGGTGCCGCTGCTGCTCCGGAGCTGGCTGGTGCTGCTCCGGAGCTGGCTGCTGCTGCTGCTCCGGAGCCGGCTGCTGCTGCTGCTCCGGAGCCGGCTGCTGCTGCTGCTGCTCCGGAGCCGGCTGCTGCTGCTGCTGCTCCGGAGCCGGCTGCTGCTGCTGCTGCTCCGGAGCGGCGGGCCACCGGGTGTGATGTATCGCCGCCGGGACGTGTTGTGCTCGCCACCTATTCAGCCGAGAATTGGCCGGCTCCGTCTCTGCTGGACGCCGAGCCAATCATTGATTCGGGCCCGAGTTATTGGGGCGCAGCGGTGTCAGTCGACCACCGCCGCACGGGGTCCACCGTCTCCCGGCTGGCGTCATCAGCGTCATCGGCGGCGGCGGCGACGGCAGATGAGGGCCGCGACGGGGTGTCGGCTGACCGGGCGGCGGCCGCCGACCACCGGACGCCCCCAGACCCCCCCCCCCCCCCGCCTCTGTCCCGGCCTGGCTCGCTGTAATGACGCGCAGGCCACTCGGCGGCTGCTGCAGTAACTACCGGCGGCCATCCGAACTCAGAGCAAAAACCGGCACAAAAATCACACGCCAATTGAATGATCACGAAATACGCGAGAGAAACGGAGAAAATGCTACTGAAATGGCGGGTAAGCGGCCGGGAGGGTCGGGCGGAGACGCGCTCTCAGGGACGGTGCTGACAGGTAAGGCGGAAACAACGACCGAGACACTGTAAAAATACCGTCCTGGTGCGGCGTTCAGCCGGGCCAAATGTGTAAAAATACGGCGTCCTGGTGCGGCGG
This sequence comes from Chirona hameri, assembly GCA_036785665.1. NCBI lineage: Eukaryota > Metazoa > Arthropoda > Thecostraca > Balanomorpha > Balanidae > Chirona > Chirona hameri. The sequence goes on along the minus strand of JAXIVJ010019319.1, from coordinate 9,913 downwards.
CGTTCAGCCTCAGGGGCCATATGTGAGCCTCTTCGGATACCCGGAGGCCGGTCTGCCGCTCCCAGATGGGCGATGGTGAGTCCATTTCCCTTGCAAACCACAATAATTAAATTGCTGGGAGAAGCAAGGCACAGCACAATAGCACTTGAAAAGCGGGAAGCCCCGGCGCGCCCGAGAAACTTGAGACGGAAGGCGTGGCAACCCTCCACAATGAGCCGCGACGGGCCTATACCAGCAGCCCTTTATTAATAAGCCCGAAATTGGATATGCTCTATAATGAAGTACCGTCGGCTGCGGACGAGTGAGCATATCCGGCCAATTTTGTCCCGGCAGGATGGGCTTACTCCGGTTATATTACCTACTTATTACCTCCTTTTATAATCGAGTGTTGTACGAGGAGAGAACACATGTTGTAAGGGGTGGGAGAGCCTTTGAGGAGGGGCATTCCTCGAAACCGCAAATCATGCGGACAAAGCGCGTTGATTGTTGAAGGTCGAATAGTCGTATGTAGGTATGCGGCCCAGACTCCCGCCACAGATCTACATTAAAATATGCAAAACACAACACGCTTGAAAACTGACCATACAAGCTGCCTGAAAGATATTGTCGTAACAGCATTACAGGCCTTTGCCGTTTGTCTTATGTTTGATAGCTCCAGTACATAATTATCAAATATATCAGACCCAGAAACTTTTTCGTTTCACGTTTCTTCGTCAGACTATTTTCAGTTTCCATCGTAAATGTCACTATCACTAAACTGGAGCCTTAAACCATTTACATATGAGGCAGTCTATACCATGTATAATGTATATGTTTAAACTTTAGAATGGCTGAACGGTTTAAACTGTCAATATCGTTAAAATGATACCTCCCTCGGGGGGAACCTGAAACAACTAAACGGCCGTGGAAGTCAATGAATGGCTTCAGAATAGTTCGAAAATAAACAAAAACATCTACATCTGCATCTGCATCTACATATACATCTACATCTACATCTACATCTGCATCTGCATCTGCATCTGCATCTGCATCTGCACCTGCATCTACATCTACATCTACATCTACATCTACATCTACATCTACATCTACATCTACATCTACATCTACATCTACATCTACATCTACATCTACATCTACATCTACATCTACATCTACATCTTCATCTACATCTACCGTGTATCAGTCCCGTAATGTTGATTATTAGGTACCTATTAGGTCAATGGGAGTATCCCTGGAAGGTTACAATATAAATGAACAAATTCTACGTAGTTAAATGACGAAGATACTCAATGATATAGAGACAACGATTTCTTCTGACCGCGGGTCTGACGGTGGCGGGTCAGTTCTGACGGGGCGACCCAATCTCGTATCGTGCGAGAGAGAAAATAAAGCTAATAATGGGTACGGGTCCTGCCGAATGAAACCTGATGCATAGAAGTAAAACACAACATTTAGCAAAACCATGTTTTATGTATACGTTAAAAAACGGTACAAGGAATTACACGGCCAAGTTGACAACATTTCGGGTAAATAGAGACACCTGAGTCCTAAAACGAAGATTCGCGTAAGTTTAGGACGTTAGCACGCAGGCAGAATCAGCATATATATGCCAGTTGCCAGTTTAATATTTATGTTACGAGGGATGCGCAAAAGAAATTGCGATGAATATTCATCGCTTCATCGCTTCTTTTGATGTTCAACCAATAGTTGTGAATACGCAACTAATACATCCAGTTTGTCCAGTCACCAGTTGTATAGGTATAGTATAGTAGTCACCAGTAGTATAGTAGTCACCAGTAGTATAGTAGTCACCAGTAGTATAGTAGTCACCAGTAGTATAGTAGTCACCAGTAGTATAGTAGTCACCAGTAGTATAGTAGTCACCAGTAGTATAGCAGTCACCAGTAGTATAGTAGTCACCAGTAGTATAGTAGTCACCAGTAGTATAGTAGTCACCAGTAGTATAGTAGTCACCAGTAGTATAGTAGTCACCAGGTAGCACAAACGACAGTGATGAGCGATGGCCACTGACCACCTGAGTAACAAAAAGGGCCGGCATCCAAAACGTCAATCATTTAACGACGATGCGGTCCAGTGATTAGGGAAAGGATCATTGTATCGGCTGTGTAACATATATAATATATTGCAAATTGTTGAGATGGCTGCATCACATTACTGCAGTTCACGGAACACTACGGGCTTCGGAAACATATTTATGTGTTATTGCCAATGCTGGGCCTGCTATGACTACGTGGACCTACTGGGATCACGTCAGGTCAGGTCGGGTCAGGTCGGGGGCTCAGTCCACCATCGGTCGTCGCGTCGGAGCTGGGGACAGTGTGACCGATTGAGGTCACATCCGTTCAGGTCAGGTCAGGGGGGCCATCTGCATCCGTCTGACCGAGTCGTACCCGTCACCTCCGATGACGAACCACCTCCACAAGACCGAACACGAACGGCCGGGAGACATCACTCAAGCCACCTCCACAAGACCGAACACGAACGGCCGGGAGACATCACTCAAACCACCTCCACAAGACCGAACACGAACGGTGGCCGGGAGACATCACTCAAACCACCTCCACAAGACCGAACACGAACGGCCGGGAGACATCACTCAAGCCACCTCCACAAGACCGAACACGAACGGCCGGGAGACATCACTCAAACCACCTCCACAAGACCGAACACGAACGGTGGCCGGGAGACATCACTCAAACCACCTCCACAAGACCGAACACGAACGTCGAACAGCCGGGAGACATCACTCAAACCACCTCCACAAGACCGAACACGAACGGCCGGGAGACATCACTAAAACCACCTCCACAAGACCGAACACGAACGCCAGAGAGACATCACTCAAACCACCTCCACAAGACCGAACACGAACGGTGGCCGGGAGACATCACTCAAACCACCTCCACAAGACCGAACACGAACGGCCAGGAAACATCACTCAAACCACCTCCACAAGACCGAACACGAACGGTGGCCGGGAGACATCACTCAAACCACCTCCACAAGACCGAACACGAACGGTGGCCGGGAGACATCACTCAAACCACCTCCACAAGACCGAACACGAACGTCGAACGGCCGGGAGACATCACTCAAACCACCTCCACAAGACCGAACACGAACGTCGAACGGCCGGGAGACATCACTCAAACCACCTCCACAAGACCGAACACGAACGTCGAACGGCAGGGAGACATCACTCAAACCACCTCCACAAGACCGGACACGAACGGCCAGGAGACATCACTCAAACCACTTCCACAAGACCGAACACGAACGACCGGGAAACATCACTCAAACCACCTCCACAAGACCGAACACGAACGTCGAACGGCCGGGAGACATCACTCAAACCACCTCCACAAGACCGAACACGAACGGCAGGGAGACATCACTCAAACCACCTCCACAAGACCGAACACGAACGGCCAGGAGACATCACTCAAACCACCTCCACAAGACCGAACACGAACGACCGGGAAACATCACTCAAACCACCTCCACAAGACCGAACACGAACGACCGGGAAACATCACTCAAACCACCTCCACAAGACCGAACACGAACGTCGAACGGCCGGGAGACATCACTCAAACCACCTCCACAAGACCGAACACGAACGACCGGGAGACATCACTCAAACCACCTCCACAAGACCGAACACGAACGACCGGGAAACATCACTCAAACCACCTCCACAAGACCGAACACGAACGGCCGGGAGACATCACTCAAACCACCTCCACAAGACCGAACACGAACGACCGGGAAACATCACTCAAACCACCTCCACAAGACCGAACACGAACGGCCGAGAGACATCACTCAAACCACCTCCACAAGACCGAACACGAACGTCGAACGGCCGGGAGACATCACTCAAACCACCTCCACAAGACCGAACACGAACGACCGGGAGACATCACTCAAACCACCTCCACAAGACCGAACACGAACGACCGGGAAACATCACTCAAACCACCTCCACAAGACCGAACACGAACGTCGAACGGCCAGGAGACATCACTCAAACCACCTCCACAAGACCGAACACGAACGACCGGGAGACATCACTCAAACCACCTCCACAAGACCGAACACGAACGACCGGGAAACATCACTCAAACCACCTCCACAAGACCGAACACGAACGTCGAACGGCCGGGAGACATCACTCAAACCACCTCCACAAGACCGAACACGAACGCCAGGGAGACATCACTCAAACCACCTCCACAAGACCGAACACGAACGTCGAACGGCCGGGAGACATCACTCAAACCACCTCCACAAGACCGAACACGAACGACCGGGAGACATCACTCAAACCATCTCCACAAGACCGAACACGAACGGCCAGGAGACATCACTCAAACCACCTCCACAAGACCGAACACGAACGACCGGGAAACATCACTCAAACCACCTCCACAAGACCGAACACGAACGTCGAACGGCCGGGAGACATCACTCAAACCACCTCCACAAGACCGAACACGAACGACCGGGAGACATCACTCAAACCACCTCCACAAGACGGAACACGAACGGCCAGGAGACATCACTCAAACCACCTCCACAAGACCGAACACGAACGGCCAGGAGACATCACTCAAACCACCTCCACAAGACCGAACACGAACGTCGAACGGCCGGGAGACATCACTCAAACCACCTCCACAAGACCGAACACGAACGTCGAACGGCCGGGAGACATCACTCAAACCACCTCCACAAGACCGAACACGAACGGTGGCCGGGAGACATCACTCAAGCCACCTCCACAAGACCGAACACGAACGTCGAACGGCCGGGAGACATCACTAAAACCACCTCCACAAGACCGAACACGAACGGCCAGGAGACATCACTCAAACCACCTCCACAAGACCGAACACGAACGGCCAGGAGACATCACTCAAACCACCTCCACAAGACCGAACACGAACGTCGAACGGCCGGGAGACATCACTAAAACCACCTCCACAAGACCGAACACGAACGCCAGGGAGACATCACTCAAACCACCTCCACAAGACCGAACACGAACGGTAGCCGGGAGACATCACTCAAACCACCTCCACAAGACCGGACACGAACGGCCAGGAGACATCACTCAAACCACCTCCACAAGACCGAACACGAACGTCGAACGGCCGGGAGACATCACTAAAACCACCTCCACAAGACCGAACACGAACGCCAGGGAGACATCACTCAAACCACCTCCACAAGACCGAACACGAACGGTAGCCGGGAGACATCACTCAAACCACCTCCACAAGACCGGACACGAACGACCGGGAAACATCACTCAAACCACCTCCACAAGACCGAACACGAACGACCGGGAGACATCACTCAAACCACCTCCACAAGACCGAACACGAACGGCCGGGAGACATCACTCAAACCACCTCCACAAGACCGAACACGAACGTCGAACGGCCGGGAGACATCACTCAAACCACCTCCACAAGACCGAACACGAACGTCGAACGGCCGGGAGACATCACTAAAACCACCTCCACAAGACCGAACACGAACGGCCGGGAGACATCACTTAAACCACCTCCACAAGACCGAACACGAACGGTGGCCGGGAGACATCACTCAAACCACCTCCACAAGACCGAACACGAACGGCCGGGAGACATCACTAAAACCACCTCCACAAGACCGAACACGAACGGCCGAGAGACATCACTCAAACCATCTCCACAAGACCGAACACGAACGTCGAACGGCCGGGAGACATCACTCAAACCACCTCCACAAGACCGAACACGAACGGCCAGGAGACATCACTCAAACCACCTCCACAAGACCGAACACGAACGACCGGGAAACATCACTCAAACCACCTCCACAAGACCGAACACGAACGACCGGGAAACATCACTCAAACCACCTCCACAAGACCGAACACGAACGTCGAACGGCCGGGAGACATCACTCAAACCACCTCCACAAGACCGAACACGAACGACCGGGAGACATCACTCAAACCACCTCCACAAGACCGAACACGAACGACCGGGAAACATCACTCAAACCACCTCCACAAGACCGAACACGAACGGCCGGGAGACATCACTCAAACCACCTCCACAAGACCGAACACGAACGACCGGGAAACATCACTCAAACCACCTCCACAAGACCGAACACGAACGGCCGAGAGACATCACTCAAACCACCTCCACAAGACCGAACACGAACGTCGAACGGCCGGGAGACATCACTCAAACCACCTCCACAAGACCGAACACGAACGACCGGGAGACATCACTCAAACCACCTCCACAAGACCGAACACGAACGACCGGGAAACATCACTCAAACCACCTCCACAAGACCGAACACGAACGTCGAACGGCCAGGAGACATCACTCAAACCACCTCCACAAGACCGAACACGAACGACCGGGAGACATCACTCAAACCACCTCCACAAGACCGAACACGAACGACCGGGAAACATCACTCAAACCACCTCCACAAGACCGAACACGAACGTCGAACGGCCGGGAGACATCACTCAAACCACCTCCACAAGACCGAACACGAACGCCAGGGAGACATCACTCAAACCACCTCCACAAGACCGAACACGAACGTCGAACGGCCGGGAGACATCACTCAAACCACCTCCACAAGACCGAACACGAACGACCGGGAGACATCACTCAAACCATCTCCACAAGACCGAACACGAACGGCCAGGAGACATCACTCAAACCACCTCCACAAGACCGAACACGAACGACCGGGAAACATCACTCAAACCACCTCCACAAGACCGAACACGAACGTCGAACGGCCGGGAGACATCACTCAAACCACCTCCACAAGACCGAACACGAACGACCGGGAGACATCACTCAAACCACCTCCACAAGACGGAACACGAACGGCCAGGAGACATCACTCAAACCACCTCCACAAGACCGAACACGAACGGCCAGGAGACATCACTCAAACCACCTCCACAAGACCGAACACGAACGTCGAACGGCCGGGAGACATCACTCAAACCACCTCCACAAGACCGAACACGAACGTCGAACGGCCGGGAGACATCACTCAAACCACCTCCACAAGACCGAACACGAACGGTGGCCGGGAGACATCACTCAAGCCACCTCCACAAGACCGAACACGAACGTCGAACGGCCGGGAGACATCACTAAAACCACCTCCACAAGACCGAACACGAACGGCCAGGAGACATCACTCAAACCACCTCCACAAGACCGAACACGAACGGCCAGGAGACATCACTCAAACCACCTCCACAAGACCGAACACGAACGTCGAACGGCCGGGAGACATCACTAAAACCACCTCCACAAGACCGAACACGAACGCCAGGGAGACATCACTCAAACCACCTCCACAAGACCGAACACGAACGGTAGCCGGGAGACATCACTCAAACCACCTCCACAAGACCGGACACGAACGGCCAGGAGACATCACTCAAACCACCTCCACAAGACCGAACACGAACGTCGAACGGCCGGGAGACATCACTAAAACCACCTCCACAAGACCGAACACGAACGCCAGGGAGACATCACTCAAACCACCTCCACAAGACCGAACACGAACGGTAGCCGGGAGACATCACTCAAACCACCTCCACAAGACCGGACACGAACGACCGGGAAACATCACTCAAACCACCTCCACAAGACCGAACACGAACGACCGGGAGACATCACTCAAACCACCTCCACAAGACCGAACACGAACGGCCGGGAGACATCACTCAAACCACCTCCACAAGACCGAACACGAACGTCGAACGGCCGGGAGACATCACTCAAACCACCTCCACAAGACCGAACACGAACGTCGAACGGCCGGGAGACATCACTAAAACCACCTCCACAAGACCGAACACGAACGGCCGGGAGACATCACTAAAACCACCTCCACAAGACCGAACACGAACGGTGGCCGGGAGACATCACTCAAACCACCTCCACAAGACCGAACACGAACGGCCGGGAGACATCACTAAAACCACCTCCACAAGACCGAACACGAACGGCCGAGAGACATCACTCAAACCATCTCCACAAGACCGAACACGAACGTCGAACGGCCGGGAGACATCACTCAAACCACCTCCACAAGACCGAACACGAACGGCCGAGAGACATCACTCAAACCATCTCCACAAGACCGAACACGAACGTCGAACGGCCGGGAGACACCACTCAAACCACCTCTACAAGACCGAACACGAACGGCCGAGAGACATCACTCAAACCATCTCCACAAGACCGAACACGAACGGCCGGGAGACACCACTCAAACCACCTCCACAAGACCGAACACGAACGGCCGAGAGACATCACTCAAACCACCTCCACAAGACCGAACACGAACGGCCGGGAGACATCACTCAAACCACCTCCACAAGACCGAACACGAACGGCCGAGAGACATCACTCAAACCATCTCCACAAGACCGAACACGAACGTCGAACGGCCGGGAGACATCACTCAAACCACCTCCACAAGACCGAACACGAACGTCGAACGGCCGGGAGACATCACTCAAACCACCTCCACAAGACCGAACACGAACGTCGAACGGCCGGGAGACATCACTCAAACCACCTCCACAAGACCGAACACGAACGACCGGGAGACATCACTCAAACCACCTCCACAAGACCGAACACGAACGGCCGGGAGACATCACTCAAACCACCTCCACAAGACCGAACACGAACGTCGAACGGCCGGGAGACATCACTCAAACCACCTCCACAAGACCGAACACGAACGACCGGGAGACATCACTCAAACCACCTCCACAAGACCGAACACGAACGACCGGGAGACATCACTCAAACCACCTCCACAAGGCCGAACACGAACGTCGAACGGCCGGGAGACATCACTCAAACCACCTCCACAAGACCGAACACGAACGCCAGGGAGACATCACTCAAACCACCTCCACAAGACCGAACACGAACGTCGAACGGCCGGGAGACATCACTCAAACCACCTCCACAAGACCGAACACGAACGGCCGGGAAACATCACTCAAACCACCTCCACAAGGCCGAACACGAACGGCCGGGAAACATCACTCAAACCACCTCCACAAGACCGAACACGAACGGCCGAGAGACATCACTCGGCGACGGTTCAGTATTAATAACGGCGCCGTTCATCAAACTTGTAATCTACGTGAGCTAATAAAGTGGCCTGACTTTGATGGCCGCGTGGGTGATCCGTCAGCGGGCACTGACTGTGTCCTGCGCGTCGGAGCTCTCTCTGGTGACGGATCGGCCCAGGCCGTCAGCCTGCGGCTGCCCGGCACCCTCAGAATCCACTGCGCGTCCGCGCCGGCTGGCGTGGTACGGTGTCATGTTCCCCGGTCAGGTACGGCGGCCATGGCTCAGCCGGCAGAGCTCGCTGACACGACTGCTGTCGTGTACCGGCTGTCTGCGCTTCTGACAGGCCGGGCGGGGTGTCAACACATCTCTGTGCTGTACTGTTTGGGGTATGCAGTTGTGACAAATCAACATCTATCATACCAGAGGTAAGTTAAAATTAAGTTGCGTGTTGAGGCACTCAACAAATTGAAAGTCACTGATGTCTATGAGGATACTGATGTCGCCCTGACTCTTCATAACCTTTCGGCAGGGATAATTAATAACGATCTAGGATGTCATGGAAAATTCCTAAGCACGTTCACTCATTGAATAACTTCGAAAATAAATCGTCGTGACCGTTAACATTGTCAAACTTACGCTGAAGAGTGAGGACACCGAACTGCCCGCCACCAGGTCTGGTTATGATGGTCAGGAGATCAGGAGATCAGGAGATCAGGAGGCGGATAGGTCCCCATCACCGCCGCTCC
>JAXIVJ010019318.1:0-20044 GCA_036785665.1 Chirona hameri | reverse complement strand
GACGCATTTCTGCATTTCTGCTAAATGGATTTCTGTTTTGTGTGATATTACGCTGATTATATATAGTTAATTTTATCCGATAAAGCTTATAGTTTAGCTGGAAGCTATGTTTCCTCTTGGGCAAGCGATTCCATCAACCTTTCAAAGCCCACCTGCCACTTAACGAAACCTGCAATCCCCGTAGAACAGTAATCTTAAAGTATACGCTGCTTCACAAGCATTATACTAACGGCGACACCATACAAATTCATACAAATATATAAATATAAAATGTATAATAGCCAACAGGCGCGGATCCAGACACATATTCCCAAGGAGGGGACGTGTTAATGAGCGCGGTGAGTTTATGGCCGGTAAAAATGTGTGAACGCAGCATATTTTGTTAGTAGAATCAAATGAGAGGTGTTATTGATGAATGAAGTGACTACGAAGACATGAATGAGTTGTTTCTGATCTACATGAATGTTTTGTCGTATTTAAATAAATAAAATTGTAAGCTTAAATTTGCGGTCTCCAGGGGATGGTCCGTATCCAAGCCTGGTCATAGTTTTTTGTTTATCTAGTGATTGGTCAAAATTATTACTACAAGTACAAAAAAGAACAACTACATCTCTCATTTTACTGTCTGGAAACAGAGCTGAAGGATTATAAATATTACCTTGTGGGCTAGGAGCTTAAAAAATGCGGCTCTAATTCACCATCTCGAGCTGTGGCCCGAAACACGACAGAGCTTTACTAACGGCGAGTGCCAAGGCGGGCGCCGGAGTGGGTCGGGAAGAGAGGGGAGGGTGACACGACCTTTGACCGGTTCGAGTGAGCTGTCCGGCCGCGAATACACAGGGGCTTTCAAACCGGTTTGGGTAGTTCGCCGGATCGCCGCAACCCAAGCACAGATACTTTCAAGAGAGACTGGACATGTCTGATTTGCCTGCCGAGCACGAGCAGCGTCACTGATCGGCTCCCGAAATAGGAGTCCGGGATCACACACAGGATCATATCGGACGGCCGCCCGGGATCACACAGGATCATATCGGACGGCCGCCGGCAGACACCGTGCGCCGCCGCCGGGAGTCGCCGGCCACCCGGCCACTGTAACCCCTGTAACCACCGCACCACCAACACCAACACAGAGCCACAGCCGCCGTATGGCGTCATCCGGGGTACGACGGCCGCTCAACATCCCTCCACCCATTCACCCCCTCCGTCCCCCATCTCCCAGCATCTGATCGCTCCGTCCCCCATCTCCCAGCATCCCTCTGTTCCCTCGGCCACCCACTGCCACCATCGCTCCGTTCCTCGCACTCCCGCGAGCCTGCGGGCGCTCTCGGAGCCACCCAGCCCGTGCTCGCCGCTCGTCGCGCGGTGGCTATCAGGGGATAAAGTCGCACTAACTCGGCCGGTATCAGACCGTAAGGACGGGCCAGCCCGGCAGCCGTCCGGCGTCCGGTCCGCCTCCATCCGCGGCCACCGTCCGGCGTCCGGCATCCGTCTCCATCCGCGGCCAACCGTCCCGCCGTGCCCGTCCGGCGTCCGTCTCCATCCGCGGCCACCGTCCCCGCCGTGCCCCGTCCGTCTCCATCCGCGGCCACCCTCACCGCCGTGCCCCGTCCGGCGTCCGTCTCCATCCGCGGCCACCGTCCCGCCGTGCCCCGTCCTTCTCCATCCACGGCCACCCTCACCGCCGTGCCCCGTCCGGCGTCCGTCTCCATCCGCGGCCATCGTCCCGCCGTGCCACGTCCGTCTCCATCCGCGGCCACCGTCCCGCCGTGCCCCGTCCGTCTCCATCCGCGGCCACCGTCCCGCCGCGCCCCGTCCGGTCCGTCTCCATCCGCGGCCACCGTCCCGCCGCTGCCCCGTCCGGTCCGTCTCCATCCGCGGCCACCCTCCCGCCGTGCCACGTCCGACGTCCGTCTCCATCCGCGGCCACCGTTCCGCCGCGCCCCGCGTCCCGGGTCCGTCTCCATCCGCGGCCACCGTCCCGCCGTGCCCCGTCCGGCGTCCGTCTCCATCCGCGGCCACCGTCCCGCCGCGCCCCGTCCGGTCCGTCTCCATCCGCGGCCACCGTCCCGCCGTGCCCCGTCCGGCGTCCGTCTCCATCCGCGGCCACCGTCCCGCCGCGCCCCGTCCGGTCCGCCTCCATCCGCGGCCACCGTCCCGCCGCGCCCCGTCCGGAGGTAGCGGTATCTCGGGACCGGGGAGCACCGGCCACTTCTCAGCAGGCCAGCTGCAGATTACCCGCCGGAAAATGGTAACAGCCGCATTATGAATGGTAACGTTCGTTATTACCAGCGGCGACACCGGCCTGGCAAACTGCGGCGGCCAGCGGTGATCAGTGATCAGTGATCAGTGATCAGTGATCAGTGATCAGTAATCAGTAATCAGTAATCAGTAATCAGTGATCAGTGATCAGTGATCAGTGATCAGTGATCGGTGACCGGTGATGAGTGCTGATTGATGAGTGATGAGTGATGAGTGATGAGTGCTGATTGATATGAGTGCTGATGATGATGAGTGATGAGTGATGAGTGATGAGTGATTGATGAGTGATGAGTGATGGTGATGAGTGATGAGTGATGAGTGATCGGTGACCGGTGATCAGTGATCAGTGATGAGCGGTGGTCGGTGGTCGGTGGTCGGTGGTCGGTGGTCGGTGGTCGGTGGGCGTTAACCATTAATGTGACAGTAGCGTGTTTAACAAAGGGCGAGAGAAAGCAGAGGCACACATCGACCCAACACCAGCGGCGCCTAGCGACGACACCAGATTAACGACCAATCAGAATAGAACACAGTCGATCTACTAGGAAGCCAGGCAAGCATACACCAAAACCAACTCGGCTGTGTTGATTTGTTTAATGAGAGTTTAGGGCACGATGACTACTTGCTCATTTTCCTTCCAAAACAGACAATTAACTAATTACTGGGTGATAAGTCATAAGCATCAATCTACTAATTACCGGGCGAGAACAGTTATAAGTCAATGTCACGGATTAAAACTGGATCCAATGCAAATCATCACCGATGAGATAGCGGAGTGACATAAGGCGCAGTTTGTCCAGCTGACGCCAGCGGAGAGTGACATAAGGCGCAGTTTGTCCAGCTGACGCCAGCGGAGAGTGACATAAGGCGCAGTTTGTCCAGCTGACGCCAGCGGAGAGTGACATAAGGCGCAGTTTGTCCAGCTGACGCCAGCGGAGAGTGACATAAGGCGCAGTTTGTCCAGCTGACGCCAGCGGAGAGTGACAGAAGGCGCAGTTTGTCCAGCTGACGCTGTATTCGCTTTTCGGCAAAATGTCGCCAGGCAGTAGGGCATGCGCAAAGGTGACAGCTGCTCCACCCAACAAAGGTGACAGCTGCTCCACCCAACAAATGTGACAGCTGCTCCACCCAACAAAGGTGACAGCTGCTCCACGCAACAAAGGTGACAGCTGCTCCACGCAACAAAAGTGACAGCTGCTCCACCCAACAAAGGTGACAGCTGCTCCACCCAACAAAGGTGATAGCTGCTCCACGCAACAAAGGTGACAGGTGCTCCACGCAACAAAAGTGACAGCTGCTCCACCCAACAAAGGTGACAGCTGCTATACCCAACAAAGGTGACAGCTGCTCCACGCAACAAAGGTGACAGCTGCTCCACCCAACAAAGGTGACAGCTGCTCCACCCAACAAATGTGACAGCTGCTCCACCCAACAAAGGTGACAGCTGCTCCACGCAACAAAGGTGACAGCTGCTCCACGCAACAAAGGTGACAGCTGCTCCACGCAACAAAGGTGACAGCTGCTCCACGCAACAAAGGTGACAGCTGCTCCACGCAACAAAGGTGACAGCTGCTCCACGCAACAAAGGTGACAGCTGCTCCACGCAACAAAGGTGACAGCTGCTCCACGCAACAAAGGTGACGGCTCTACGCAGCCGGACAATGTGGGTATGTCTTGACCACAAAGCAACTCCGTGTACTACGTGGTGCCGATCAGCGTGGTCTGCAGAGACTGCAGCCTCCTCACAACTGTTTCTCCAGGAACTCGGTGGCCCAAGACCAAAGGTAGGGCTCAGTTCCCCAGCTTACTGGTCATTTAACCCTCGTCTGGGTGGAGGGGGGGGGGGGGGGGGGGGGGGTAGATGCCACCCCTCGATTTTTCGAGAATAACTTGCGTAGTTTCTAACCGATTGCGATGGAACTTTCCGTACCCTACTTTTGAACAATGACATGCACTCTGCAAATTTTGAACTTCTAACCCACATGAACCATGACGTATGACCTGTTTCTCAAGGTCATGTCAGGCGCAACTGGCGTCCCGCAGTATCGATGCTTGTAACTTGTGCAGTTTCCTAGTGTTTGTTGTTCAGGAGCATATGCACAGGTGTTTACAGGTGACAGTTGTGGTTTCCACTGATATTGTGACCTCGATTGACCTTTTCATAGGTCAACCGAGGTCATTGACCTCCGATGACCTCAGATTACTTTTGTTTGGCTTCTGGCAGTTTAAAGGACATTTTGTGACGCGATTTCAAATTTGGGGTCCATTTTACATAATTATATGTTCCACTGGGGTCATGTGCTTCCACAGGTCAACCGAGGTCACTGACCTCAGATGACCTGACATGAACTTTTTGGAATTTGGAAAATTTTAAGACATTTTGTGACGCTGATTTCAAATTTGGCGCTGCTTTCAAAATTGGGGTGGGGGGGGGGTCGTGCCCCCACCCGAACACGTAGTGATTTTGCCCTACCCGGGCGAGGGTTAAGCGTCCCGACTCCAACGTATGCTGCGCTAGCCTTACGTCAAGACAACCGTGCCCGTGCCGGAAGCAAGTGGCGCCGTCGCGTGCATGGCGCTGAGGCCGCGCGTCTCGCTGTCGAGTCGACAAACTTGTGCCCAGCAATACCCAAATATCCGGGTACCCAGCAGAACTTGACTGATTTTCCAGCCCAGTCTCAAGACGTGTGTAAGTTGTGATAAAATGCTCGGCATAAAGCCCGGTAGTCTGAATGCGGCCCCATCAGCGGTGCGGTAGAAACAACCAACACCAGTCGTGCCAAACAGTTGTCAGACAGCCGCTCTGCAGTGCGAACACATGGCGGAGGCAGGCCGGCCGGCCCGGATCAACATACCGTGTCCAGTGGATGCCAAGCGGGAGAGGAGGTCACTGGTCAGCGGATATCAGCCAGCAATCTACAGATCAACACGTCAACCAACCACGTGCCAGGCGGCAGCGCTATGTAATAGACACCAATGGCACAAGTTCATTTAACATAGCCATACAAAGCCATCACGTGCCAGGCGGCAGCGCTATGTAATAGACACCAATGGCACAGGTTCATTTAACATGGCCATACAAAGCCATCACGTGCCAGGCGGCAGCGCTATGTAATAGACACCAATGGCACAAGTTCATTTAACATAGCCATACAAAGCCATCACGTGCCAGGCGGCAGCGCTATGTAATAGACACCAATGGCACAAGTTCATTTAACATAGCCATACAAAGCCACCACGTGCCAGGCGGCAGCGCTATGTAATAGACACCAATGGCACAAGTTCATTTAACATAGCCATACAAAGCCACCACGTGCCAGGCGGCAGCGCTATGTAATATACACCAATGGCACAAGTTCATTTAACATAGCCATACAAAGCCATCACGTGCCAGGCGGCAGCGCTATGTAATAGACACCAATGGCACAAGTTCATTTAACATAGCCATACAAAGCCACCACGTCCCAGGCGGCAGCGCTATGTAATAGACACCAATGGCACAAGTTCATTTAACATGGCCATACAAAGCCATCACGTGCCAGGCGGCAGCGCTATGTAATAGACACCAATGGCACAAGTTCATTTAACATAGCCATACAAAGCCATCACGTGCCAGGCGGCAGCGCTATGTAATAGACACCAATGGCACTCATTTGTTCATTTAACATAGCCGAAAACATACCAACACATGGTCTGACAAACACAAGTCTTTCCCCGTGACGAGACGTAACCAAAAGACTACAAGAGATTACAACTACAAGAGATTCGCCTTTCGCCAGAGTGTTTGAAGTTGCATGACACAAAAGGCGCCAGCCAGTGGAGAGGCCAGGGCCCGGGTCAGGGTCAGGGTCAGGGTCAGGGTCAGGGTCAGGGTCAGGGTCAGGGTCAGGCAGCCTGTGGCGGTAGGTACGTACCTTTGGTGTGCACCTGCTGCCGGTTGTGGTCGTCTTTGAGGCCGTCCGCCGAGCTGACCAGGTCACTGAGCTGCGGCTTCCGAGACTCCAGCTCCCGCAGCACGTTCTGCCAAGACGAACCGGTCATCCGTCAATTCAGGTCAGGCCAGGTCAGGTCCGCTCAGGTCAGGACGGGTCAACTAAGTCAGGCCAGGTCAGCTCAGGCCAGATCAGCTCAGGTCAGGTCAGACCAGGCCAGCTCAGGTTAGGTAAGGCCAGCTCAGGCCAGATCAGCTCAGATCAGCTCAGGTCAGGTCAGGTCAGGTCAGGTCAGGTCAGGTCAACGCACCGGTCTCCTACTCCACTCCGGCGCACCCCCCCCCCCCCCACTCCACTCCACTCCACCCCACCCCACCCCACCCCACCCCACCCCACCCCACCCCACCCCACCCCACCCCACCCCACCCCACCCCGCCCCGCCCCGCCCCGCCCCGCCCCGCCCCGCCCCGCCCCGCCCCGCCCCGCCCCGCCCCGCCCCGCCCCGCCCCGCCCCGCCCCGCCCCGCCCCGCCCCGCCCACCAAAACGTCAGTCAGCCATACAATCTCGAGAACAGATACTACATAAAAAAAAAACAGAGCGTCTGATTTATCGCTGACGCATATGCGCGACGTGACTCCAGCTCTGACGCACGTGACTCCAGTCTCGCTGACGCATATGCGCGACGTGACTCCAGCTCTGACGCACGTGACTCCAGTCTCGCTGACGCATATGCGCGACGTGACTCCAGCTCTGACGCACGTGACTCCAGTCTCATTGACGCATATGCGCGACGTGACTCCAGCTCTGACGCACGTGACTCCAGTCTCGCTGACGCATATGCGCGACGTGGCTCCAGCTCTGACGCACGTGACTCCAGTCTCGCTGACGCATATGCGCGACGTGACTCCAGCTCTGACGCACGTGACTCCAGTCTCATTGACGCATATGCGCGACGTGACGGTGGACACTGTGGCATTCCTGGACCGACTAAGCACCGACACCTGGTCACAGTACAGCTCCTCAATCGCGCCGGCACCGATCACTGCCTGCGAGTGTGTTGGAACGATCTAACTCGGGCCGAGCTGGCTCCCGTGGGCAACACGCCTGCCTCTGATTAAAAAATGCATCAGCGAAGCCCACACCTCCCCTCCCCCCGACCGACAGACGCGGCCAGCGCACGCAACAAGCAACTCGGCCGCGCACAGCACCTCCGGGAGACTGGAACTCGGCCGCGCACAGCACCTCCGGGAGACTGGAACTCGGCCGCGCACAGCACCTCCGGAAGACGAACTCGGCCGCGCACAGCACCTCCGGGAGACTGGAACTCGGCCGCGCACAGCACCTCCGGGAGGATGGAACTCGGCCGCGCACAGCACCTCCGGGAGACTGGAACTCGGCCGCGCACAGCACCTCCGGGAGACTGGAACTCGGCCGCGCACAGCACCCCCGGGAGACTGGAACTCGGCCGCGCACAGCACCTCCGGGAGACTGGAACTCGGCCGCGCACAGCACCTCCGGGAGGCGGGATACAGAGGAAATGGACAGCACACAACGGGACGGCGATACGCGACAGAGTGGGGTCAGGCGGGATACAGTGCAGGGCGCTGATACGGTGGCCAGGGGCGGGCGGGATACAGGGCCTGGGTGGGGGCAGGCGGGATACAGTGCAGGGCGCTGATACGGTGGCCATTGGCGGGTGCAATGCACCTGCACCCAGTAGTCACTGGCCAGCAGAGGTGGTGTGGACCTGCTGCCTCTATGTTGAGCAGCTAACACGGCAGTGCACCCAGTAACCACTGGCCAGCAGAGGTGGTGTGGACCTGCTGCCTCTATGTTGAGCAGCTAACACGGCAGCTGGTAACGTGCCCGCCAGCTTATAACACGGTAACTGGTAATATGGCCGACAGCCACTACACTAATCTGCGCTCCAGTCAGACTTACTGCAACGCACGGATACATCTACACAACTACCAAAAACGCAATTGCAATCAGCTTGGTTTTTTAGTAAAAAATACAGTGCAAAGAACACTTACCTATTAATATTTACCCGGCAAGATTCGACACATCTGTGTAATTTGATCAATGTGAACTCTATAATGCAGATAATGCCTAATAACCTACCTAATAACAACACGTATTGTCATAACAAGTCCACCACAACCACGCTATAGAAAATGCGCCATTCTGACACACAAAACCAGACTGTTCTGCGTGCCCGTCATGATATATTTAAGCCGTCCATGGCAGATGGCATTTTTTTTTTTGTACCCAGCAGCAGTTACAATGTACCGAGTATTTGCAAGAGAAGACGAGCAATTGCATAAGGTCCATAATGCACATTCGGATCTTGGTTAAAAAAAGATGTTTCCGTGCCACCGTGATCACGTATGGAACACAAAGTGCACGTCCAGTGACGAGTGACAGGCGACGTCCAGTGACGAGTGACAGGCGACGTCCAGTGACGAGTCATAGGCGACGTCCAGTGACGAGTCACAGGCGACGTCCAGTGACGAGTGACAGGCGACGTCCAGTGACGAGTGACAGGCGACGTCCAGTGACGAGTGACGAGTGACGAGTGACGAGTGACAGACATTGGGGTTAGACAGGGCGGTGCCCTACTACCCGTCTGAATACCTGATCGCCCCCTGTCTCCCAGTCGAGGCGCCACTCAACACAAGCCGAGGCTGGAGGGCGGGCTCCACACCTGACAACGCTCTACAATATCAGCCGGCCGAACTTCGGGACCGTGGCGCCGCGTGGCCCGGGGATAATCACAGGGTAGCCGCGACAGGACGGGATGGCCGAGACGGACCGGGACGGCCGGGACAGGACGGGACGGCCGAGACAGGACGGGACGGCCGAGACGGACCTCAACGGCAGAGACGGACCTCAACGGCCGAGACGGACCTCAACGGCCGAGACGGACCTCAACGGCAGAGACGGACCTCAACGGCAGAGACGGACCTCAACGGCAGAGACGGACCTCAACGGCCGAGACGGACCTCAACGGCAGAGACGGACCTCAACGGCAGAGACGGACCTCAACGGCCGAGACGGACCTCAACGGCAGAGACGGACCTCAACGGCCGCCGAGTGGGAGAAATGGCGGGAGGGGCAGGAGGAACAGCGGGAGAGGTAGGAGACTCCCGGGCAGGACGCCGAGCAGAAAGAATGGCAGGAGAGGCAAGCTGTGGATCAGGATACATAGCAGGAGATGCAGGAGGCGGAGCAAAAGAAATTGGTGGAGAACGAGCAGGATACATAGCAGGAGATGCAGGAGGCGGAGCAAAAGGAATTGGTGGAGAACGAGCAGGATACATAGCAGGAGATGCAGGAGGCGGAGCAAAAGGAATTGGTGGAGAACGAGCAGGAGAAATAACAGAAGCGGAATGGCGGGAGGCATAACTAATAACAGGAGAGGCAAGAGCAGGACGGCCAGGAAGAATGACAAGAGAAACAGGTGGAGGGTAAGCAGGAGATGTAAGAGAAAGCGAGTCAGGAGGAATATAAATACATCCAGGAGTAGCAGGAGATGCAGGAGGAATATCAGGAGGCATGAGGAATAACAGGAAAGACAGAAGGAATAACAGCAGAGGTAAGACGAATGGTGAGAGAGGCAGGACGAATAGCAGGAGAGGCACGGTAAATATCAGCAGAGGCAGGAGGCGGTTGAGCAGGAGGACGAGCGGAAGTGACAGGCGGAGAGAGCGACACTCACGTCGAACTGGGCGGCGGACGGCGCCGGCTGGGTGCGGTGTTGGGTGGCCGGCGAGCCATTGGCCGGCCCTCGCTGCCACATTATCACCACCAGCCCGACAGACACCGACACCGCGCAGACACCGAGACAGCCTCAGATCACCTCCGAGATCGCCCTGGATCGCCGGCACTGCGTCACAGGCTCGCGGCCGGGACCGGTGGCGCGCGAGCGGCCGCGTCCGCCGCGGTCGCCACACTGCCGCCGTCGCTGGCGGCAGACCTCGCGTCGGCGCCCGTATCGACGTGCGTCGTCAACGTCGGTAGCGACGGTGGTGGCGGAGGCGGCGGCGGTAGCGGTGGCGGTGACGGACGTGGCGGCGGTGAGACGGTGACACGGTGGTGACCCGTTCCCAGGCGGACAGCCGGGTGGTCATGGTCGGATCCTGTCGCGCCCTGCCCCTGGCGCTGAGACCGGCGGCGGTCGCCGGAGAGGACACACACCGCAAGCCGCCGCCGCCGCACAGGCCGCCGGCGAGCGCCATCGATCCGAGACGCTCCCGGCGGCGGCGGCTCAGCCGGCAGTCTGACCCCGGCGGAGCGCCACTCCGGCCCGCCCCGGCCCGCCCCGGCCCGCCCCACCCCACCCCGGCCGGCCCCGCCCCACCCCACCCCGGCCGGCCCGCCCCACCCCACCCCGGCCGGCCCGCCCCGCCCCGGCCGTAATCGGATCGTCTCACCCCGGACGGCGTCCCCAGGGCGGGCCGGGCGCCGCCAGTGGTCACGGCACCAGAGCCGACACTGGTCATCAGCACTGCTCACCGCCAGCCGTCCATCCTCTACTGCTGGCAGCGACGCCAGCCGCCCGACGGCCCAGACAATGGCCACGGCACGGTCCAGACGGCGTGGCGCCAGCCGTCCGGCCGGGAGCCAGACAATGGCCACGGCACGGTCCAGACGGCGTGGCGCCAGCCGTCCGGCGGCCCAGACAATGGCCACGGCACGGTCCAGACGGCGTGGCGCCACCCGTCCGGCGGCCCAGACAATGGCCACGGCACGGTCCAGACGGCGTGGCGCCACCCGTCCGGCGGCCCAGACAATGGCCACGGCACGGTCCAGACGGCGTGGCGCCAGCCGTCCGGCGGCCCAGACAATGGCCACGGCATGGTCCAGACGGCGTGGCGCCAGCCGTCCGGCGGCCCAGACAATGGCCACGGCACGGTCCAGACGGCGTGGCGCCAGCCGTCCGGCCGGGAGCCAGACAATGGCCACGGCACGGTCCAGACGGCGTGGCGCCAGCCGTCCGGCCGGGAGACAGACAATGGCCACGGCACGGTCCAGACGGCGTGGCGCCAGCCGTCCGGCGGCCCAGACAATGGCCACGGCACGGTCCAGACGGCGTGGCGCCAGCCGTCCGGCGGCCCAGACAATGGCCACGGCACGGTCCAGACGGCGTGGCGCCAGCCGTCCGGCCGGGAGACAGACAATGGCCACGGCACGGTCCAGACGGCGTGGCGCCAGCCGTCCGGCGGCCCAGACAATGGCCACGGCACGGTCCAGACGGCGTGGCGCCAGCCGTCCGGCCGGGAGACAGACAATGGCCACGGCACGGTCCAGACGGCGTGGCGCCAGCCGTCCGGCCGGGAGCCAGACATGATGGTGCCGGCCGGCAGGGAGACAATCTTGGGCCGGCTGCCAGGGAGGGATGGGATTAAAATTATTACTTCACCCATGACTACAATGAGTTGGGTGCTTATACAAATCGACAGCGATCACTAAACAAGGCAAATGAGAGGATTTACCTTACTTCAAGTGAAAACGAAAATCAATCTAAGTCACACCGAACTACGCCAATCCCAAATCCTGTTCAGCAGCCTCGTAGTCGTGACCCCCATAAGCAAAGCTCAGTCGACTCTCGTCGGCTGAGCCAGCACGGCTGGTACCGGTGCTGACCTCTGATTGGCTGAGCCAGCACGGTTGGTACCGGTCCTGACGTCTGATCGGCTGAGCCAGCACGGCTGGTACCGGTGCTGACGTCTGATTGGCGGAGCCAGCACGGCTGGTACCGGTGCTGACCTCTGATTGGCGGAGCCAGCACGGCTGGTACCGGTGCTGACCTCTGATTGGCGGAGCCAGCACGGCTGGTACCGGTGCTGACCTCTGATTGGCGGAGCCAGCACGGCTGGTGCCGGTCCTGACCTCTGATTGGCTGAGCCAGCATGGCTGGTGCCGGTGCTGACGTTTCCTCCATCGGGGAGATCAGCAGGCCGTGTCAGCCGTCACAAGCAATGACGGAGAGCGGCGGAAGACCGGCCCCAGAGCCGCCCTCAGCTGGACAGCAGAGACTGCCGCAGTGTGCCGGCGGCCCCAGCCGCCCTCAGCTGGACAGCAGAGACTGCCGCAGTGTGCCGGCCGGCCCGTCCCCAGAGCCGCCCTCAGCTGGACAGCAGACTGCCGCAGTGTGCCGGCCGGCCCGTCCCCAGAGCCGCCCTCAGCTGGACAGCAGAGACTGCGGCAGTGTGCCGGCGGCCCCAGTCGCCCTCAGCTGGACAGCAGAGACTGCAGCAGTCTGCCGGCGGCCCAAGTCGCCCTCAGCGGGACAGCAGAGACTGCAGCAGTGTGCCGGCGGCCCCAGTGGCCCTCAGCTGGACAGCAGAGACTGCAGCAGTCTGCCGGCGGCCCCAGTGGCCCTCAGCTGGACAGCAGAGACTGCAGCAGTCTGCCGGTGGCCCCAGTCGCCCTCAGCTGGACAGCAGAGACTGCCGCAGTCTGCCGACGGCCCCAGTCGCCCTCAGCTGGACAGCTCCAGACTGGCGTGGTCTGCCGGCGGCCCCAGTCGCCCTCAGCTGGACAGCAGAGACTGCGGCAGTGTGCCGGCCAGCCCGGCCCCAGCCGCCCTCAGCTGGACAGCAGAGACCGCCGCAGTCTGCCGGCGGCCCCAGTCGCCCTCAGCTGGACAGCAGAGACTGCAGCAGTCTGCCGGCGGCCCCAGTTGCCCTCAGCTGGACAGCAGAGACTGGCGCAGTCCGCCGGCGGCCCCAGTCGCCCTCAGCTAGACAGCAGAGACTGTGTGCCGCAGTGACAGGCAGTCTGCCGGCGGCCCCAGCCGCCCTCGGCTGGACAACAGAGACTGGCGCAGTCCGCCGGCGGCCCCAGTCGCCATCAGCTGGACAGCAGAGACTGTGTGCCGCAGTGACAGGCAGTCTGCCGGCGGCCCCAGTGGCCCTCAGCTGGATAGGAGAGACTGTGTGCCGCAGTGACAGGCAGTCTGCCGGCGGCTCCAGTAGCCCTCAGCTGGACAGCTCCAGACTGGCGCAGTGCCGCAGCCAAGTAACCAGTAAATATCACCCACGGAATATGACCTTAGCTCGCGGCAGCCGGTGCCGACGAACACATACGTATATAAGACGTTAGTCAGCCGCCGGCCATCTGTGTGCCATGCTCTCGGTGGGTGAATTGGCCAGTGGCCACTCACGCGGCTCGGTTCAGTAGTCAGTTTGATTGCAGCACTGATTATCAGTTTCCGTCGGCCGCGTCGTCTCCTGAGGGCACTCGAAACTATTTGCAGCCTGTCGGCCAGATCGGGCGGCAACTTGAGCGATCGATTCGTCTGGCCGTCCGACCTGTCAGCGTGCCGCGGTCATGAGACATTCCCCAGAGCGCGGCGCAGTGGCCCAAACTCAGCCCCGGCCGCTCAATGTCAAACTGCCTGGCCGGAAAATTGGCTCCGAGTCGGAGCCGTACAAGATAGATGGTCATATTCTGTGACACGGCCAGGCGAAACGCCTAAACGAGGAGCCCGCGGCACAGAGCGCGCTGAACATAGCTGCGCCCGACGATACACGAGCGGGCATTACCCGCGCCCGCGGCACAGAGCGCGCTGAACATGGCCGTTCCCGATGATACACGAGCGGCCATTACACCACACAATGAAATATGGACAATTCAGAAAAGACTGTCATCTTACTCGGATGGAAATATGAAGCGCAATAATGTATGGCATTTATGGCATACACAATAATGGCAGAGTAGGCTGTTCCGCAGTGCATCACTGTCTGCCCGCACAGTAAACCAGGCGTCTAGACCTGGCAGAGTAGGCTGTTCCGCAGTACAGCACTGTCTGCCCGCACAGTATAGCAGGCGTCTAAACCTGGCAGAGTAGGCTGTTCCGCAGTACAGCACTGTCTGCCCGCACAGTATACCAGGCGTCTAGACCTGGCAGAGTAGGCTGTTCCGCAGTACAGCACTGTCTGCCCGCACAGTATAGCAGGCGTCTAAACCTGGCAGAGTAGGCTGTTCCGCAGTACAGCACTGTCTGCCCGCACAGTATAGCAGGCGTCTAAACCTGGCAGAGTAGGCTGTTCCGCAGTACAGCACTGTCTGCCCGCACAATATAGCAGGCGTCTAGACCTGGCAGAGTAGGCTGTTCCGCAGTACAGCACTGTCTGCCCGCACAGTATAGCAGGCGTCTAGACCTGGCAGAGTAGGCTGCTCCGCAGTACAGCACTGTCTGCCCGCACAGTATAGCAGGCGTCTAGACCTGGCAGAGTAGGCTGTTCCGCAGTACAGCACTGTCTGCCCGCACAGTATAGCAGGCGTCTAGACCTGGCAGAGTAGGCTGTTCCGCAGTACAGCACTGTCTGCCCGCACAGTATAGCAGGCGTCTAGACCTGGCAGAGTAGGCTGTTCCGCAGTACAGCACTGTCTGCCCGCACAGTATAGCAAGCGTCTAGACCTGGCAGAGTAGGCTGTTCCGCAGTACAGCACTGTCTGCCCGCACAGTATACCAGGCGTCTAGACCTGGCAGAGTAGGCTGTTCCGCAGTACAGCACTGTCTGCCCGCACAGTATAGCAGGCGTCTAGACCTGGCAGAGTAGGCTGTTCCGCAGTACAGCACTGTCTGCCCGCACAGTATAGCAGGCGTCTAGACCTGGCAGAGTAGGCTGTTCCGCAGTACAGCACTGTCTGCCCGCACAGTATACCAGGCGTCTAGACCTGGCAGAGTAGGCTGTTCCGCAGTACAGCACTGTCTGCCCGCACAGTATAGCTGGCGTCTAGACCTGGCAGAGTAGGCTGTTCCGCAGTACAGCACTGTCTGCCCGCACAGTATAGCAGGCGTCTAGACCTGGCAGAGTAGGCTGTTCCGCAGTACAGCACTGTCTGCCCGCACAGTATACCAGGCGTCTAGACCTGGCAGAGTAGGCTGTTCCGCAGTACAGCACTGTTTGCCCGCACAGTATAGCAGGCGTCTAGACCTGGCAGAGTAGGCTGTTCCGCAGTACAGCACTGTCTGCCCGCACAGTATAGCAGGCGTCTAGACCTGGCAGAGTAGGCTGTTCCGCAGTACAGCACTGTCTGCCCGCACAGTATACCAGGCGTCCAGACCTGGCAGAGTAGGCTGTTCCGCAGTACAGCACTGTCTGCCCGCACAGTATAGCAGGCGTCTAAACCTGGCAGAGTAGGCTGTTCCGCAGTACAGCACTGTCTGCCCGCACAGTATAGCAGGCGTCTAGACCTGGCAGAGTAGGCTGTTCCGCAGTACAGCACTGTCTGCCCGCACAGTATAGCAGGCGTCTAGACCTGGCAGAGTAGGCTGTTCCGCAGTACAGCACTGTCTGCCCGCACAGTATAGCAGGCGTCTAGACCTGGCAGAGTAGGCTGTTCCGCAGTACAGCACTGTCTGCCCGCACAGTATACCAGGCGTCTAAACCTGGCAGAGTAGGCTGTTACGCAGTACAGCACTGTCTGCCCGCACAGTATAGCAGGCGTCTAGACCTGGCAGAGTAGGCTGTTCCGCAGTACAGCACTGTCTGCCCGCACAGTATAGCAGGCGTCTAGACCTGGCAGAGTAGGCTGTTCCGCAGTGCATCACTGTCTGCCCGCACAGTATAGCAGGCGTCTAGACCTGGCAGAGTAGGCTGTTCCGCAGTACAGCACTGTCTGCCCGAACAGTATAGCAGGCGTCTAGACCTGGCAGAGTAGGCTGTTCCGCAGTGCATCACTGTCTGCCCGCACAGTATAGCAGGCGTCTAGACCTGGCAGAGTAGGCTGTTCCGCAGTGCATCACTGTCTGCCCGCACAGTATAGCAGGCGTCTAGACCTGGCAGAGTAGGCTGTTCCGCAGTACAGCACTGTCTGCCCGCACAGTATAGCAGGCGTCTAGACCTGGCAGAGTAGGCTGTTCCGCAGTGCATCACTGTCTGCCCGCACAGTATAGCAGGCGTCTAGACCTGGCAGAGTAGGCTGTTCCGCAGTGCATCACTGTCTGCCCGCACAGTATACCAGGCGTCTAGACCTGGCAGAGTAGGCTGTTCCGCAGTACAGCACTGTCTGCCCGCACAGTATAGCAGGCGTCTAGACCTGGCAGAGTAGGCTGTTCCGCAGTACAGCACTGTCTGCCCGCACAGTATAGCAGGCGTCTAGACCTGGCAGAGTAGGCTGTTCCGCAGTACAGCACTGTCTGCCCGCACAGTATAGCAGGCGTCTAGACCTGGCAGAGTAGGCTGTTCCGCAGTGCATCACTGTCTGCCCGCACAGTATAGCAGGCGTCTAGACCTGGCAGAGTAGGCTGTTCCGCAGTACAGCACTGTCTGCCCGCACAGTATAGCAGGCGTCTAGACCTGGCAGAGTAGGCTGTTCCGCAGTACAGCACTGTCTGCCCGCACAGTATAGCAGGCGTCTAGACCTGGCAGAGTAGGCTGTTCCGCAGTACAGCACTGTCTGCCCGCACAGTATAGCAGGCGTCTAGACCTGGCAGAGTAGGCTGTTCCGCAGTACAGCACTGTCTGCCCGCACAGTATAGCAGGCGTCTAGACCTAGCAGAGTAGGCTGTTCCGCAGTGCATCACTGTCTGCCCGCACAGTATAGCAGGCGTCTAGACCTGGCAGAGTAGGCTGTTCCGCAGTACAGCACTGTCTGCCCGCACAGTATACCAGGCGTCTAAACCTGGCAGAGTAGGCTGTTCCGCAGTACAGCACTGTCTGCCCGCACAGTATACCCGCCAGACAAATCCGCGGCGAGCTGTGGTGACTGGTAAGCTTATGCCACTTCCCAATCACCTATCTTAATTTCGGTATGTCTTGTCGCAGGATTATCACTTACAGAAAACAATAGAACTATATTTGTCACCAGTCGAACACTGCCAAGAGTCATCGCTTCTTAGTCCTTACAATGCGAGAGTCACGTGCGGGACGCGGGCAGAAGACAAAGGCTCACCCCAGGGACATTGACAAATCAGACGGCGATATTGATGCAACCGGGGAGCCTCGGATGCACCACGAGCCGCCAGCCACAGGCCAACCATACACCACCCAGAACTGACGTAGTCATGACCCAGGGGCGGGTACAGGGGGCGGCGGCCGCCCCCCCCCCCCCCATGCGCCGAAGGCACAGGGCGCCCCCTCCACGCCGGAGGCGCCCCCTGCGCGCCGAAGGGGCTGAAGAGCTTTGTAAGCAGACCCATTTCTGCACCGAAGGCTCGGAAATAGGACTGCTTACGGGGTTTGATATCTGACGTTTGCTACACTCAGACCAGGAGCCGCCCTCAGACCAGGTGCCGCCCCTGGTCAGGTGCCGCCCTCAGACCAGGTGCCGCCCTCAGGCCAGCTGCCGCCCCTGGTCAGTTGCCACCGTCAAGCCAGGTGCCGCCCTTTGTCGGCCAGATGCCGCCCGCAAGCCAGATGCCGCCCTCAGAAAAGGTCCCTCAGGTCACGTACCGACCTCTGGCCAGTGACGGCGCCCCTCTGGCCAGTGATGGCGCTCCTCTGGCCAGTGACGGCGCCCCTCCGGTTAGTGACGGCACCCCTCTGGCCAGTGAAGGCGCCCCTCTGATCATTGACGGCGCCCCTCTGATCATTGACGGCGCCCCTCTGATCAGTGACGGCGCTCCTCTGGCTAGTGACTGGCCTCTGGTCAGTGATGTCACTCTTGCGGCCAGTGACGGCACCCCTCTGGCCAGTGACGGCGCCCCTCTGGCTAGTGACGGCGCCCCCTCCGGCCAGTTACTGCGCCCCTCCAGCAAATGACGGCGCCCCTCCGGTCAGTGTGACGGCGCCCCTCCGGTCAGTGTGACGGCGCCCCTCCAGCCAGTAACGGCGCCTTTTTGGCCTAGAGTCGGCGCCCCCTCCAGCCAGTCACGGAGCCCCTCCGGCCAGTGATGGGGCCCCTCCGTCTAATGACGGCGCCCATATGGCCAGTGACGGCGCCCCTCCGGCTAATGACGTTGTCCCTCTGGCCAGTGATAGCGCCACTCCGGCTAGTGGCGGCGCCCATCTGGCCAGTGATGGCACTCCTCCGGCCAGTGGCGGCACCCTTGCGGCCAGTGACTGTGGCCAGTGACGACGCCCCTTCAGCTAGTGACGGCGCCCCTCCGGGCCGTGACGGTCCCTCTCCGGCCAGTGACGGCGCCCTTCCGGCTAGTGACAGCGCCCCACCGACAAATAACGGCGCCCATACGCCCAGTGACTGCGCCCCTCCAGCCAATGACGGCGCCCCTCCGGCCAGTGACGGCCGGAGGTAAGGCCCTCTCAGGCCACGACAATCACCCTCTCAGACCAGCCTGGGGTCCGCTCAGGCATGGCAAGGGTTCTGTATGGCCTATAAATATCTGAATGAGTCTTAAACACGAGGGCCCCTCAGGCCGACAGGGGACCCACTCAAGCCGACCGAGTTCTCCCTCAGACCTATCGAGGCCCTATCAAGTCGACCGAGGACCGCTCAGGTTGATTGTGGGGCCCATCAGGCCGACCAAGTTCCCATTCGGAGCACAAGAGGATCACCTAAACCCGACCGTGGGGCCCTCATGCCAACCAAAGGCCGCCCCTCAGACCGAACATAAGGGCCCACAGGTTGACAAAGGGCCTCCTCAGGCTGACAGAGGGTTCCCTCAAGCGGACCTAGGGCCCACTTGGCCCTAGGTCCGAGTGATGGCCCTGAAGCCGACCATTTGTGAATTTCTACGCACGCCACGGAGTGTCACTCATGGGAGAAAAGAAGAACAATAGTTTCAGTGATGATATTCCTTCAATTGAGGTATAATGAGTAGCATCACTCCGGACGAGGCAGGGGCTGCCCTAAATGACTTTCCGCTACAACAGTTGTATGCCGAGATGGGGAAGCTTCTGGACTTACAGTATACCATCCTCGCGCTGTCAGCTAAAGCTGAGCGCATATTTTTTATTTGGTTCAAACCTTACGTTTGAATGTGTGTTCTGGTGTCGCCGCCTTCGTTAAGCAGAACTGTTTGCATGGACCATATCCGATCGCGCAATATTTGCTCACAGGTGGATTAGCTCAGTTAGCATAGCACGAGTCGCTGGCGCCAGTCCCACATCAACTCGAACATCTCTCCCTGCCATCTCTTCTTGGTGCGAGAAGTCAGGCGGGCGCGATCGTCAAACGCGCTACGGGGAATACGGAGAAGGACTCCAACAAACACCGCAATTACGTGGCTACGATGTAATTTGGACGAGGGGGCGCCTCTCAGTCCTTATTGTCTACCACTTCCATCAGACGCCGCTTGACCAGGTCTAAGTAGAAAGCACCGGTAGGGTATTCGTGGTGGCTGACAGTGATGCTGACAGTGATCGAATAGTTTTTGGCAAATGGGGTGCTGAGGCATCAGCCGGAGGGGGCGCCGTCACTGGCCGGATAGGGACCGTCACTGCCCGGAAGGGCGCCGTCACTGGCCGAAGGGCCGTCGTCACTGGCCGCAAGAGTGCCGTCACTGGCCGGAGGAGTGTCATCACTGGCCAGATGGGAGCCGTCACTAGCCGAAGGGGCGGCTGTCACTGGCCACAGAGGCGCTGTCACTGGCCAGAGGGGCGCCGTCATTAGCCGGAGGGGCCACTGCTGGCAATCCAGCAGTGGCGTCGCCACAACATTTTTGAGTGGAGGGTAGCCCACAGGTTTGGTGGGCTAGCCCCATATGGCTAATGTTACAATCCTGAGAACGGGGGGGGGGGGGGGGGGGGGCTCCGGCCGGAGCGATCCTGGCGGGGCCCGGCTTCCAGACCCTCTGTTGGCGACGCCCTAAGTTAAAAGCACTTGGGTATAAACTATAAAGGTCCAAACTATTGAAGCGGAGCTGCCTCAAAAGCCGGAAGAAGGCCATGCAATCATGGTGTCTTTAAAAACTGAGGCACCTCTGACTTCTGACCCAAGA
>JAXIVJ010019317.1:5000-20048 GCA_036785665.1 Chirona hameri | reverse complement strand
GCGGGCGGTCGGCTGAGGCTATTGACAGGTGATAAAAATCATTATTGTTAGGCATGTACTGATAATGTCCCTGTTTTGAGTGCAGTTCTGGTGAAATCAGACATGTAGAATTAGTATACAATATTCAATTTGCCTATATAAAGGTGTGCAAAAGCGGAATATCCCCCCAGACTATTTATAGACTGTTAGGTAGTGGTGTATCATTACTTCAGTGAAATTGTATAATCTATAACACCAAATGCAATAGCATGAAGTCTGGTATTGTGACCAGAGATTGACCCTACTGTTTTATTTCCATAATGATTACACAGGACAATAACAAATAGATGACTCTTAACATAGCATAAGCATATTGGCAGTTTGCTGTGCAGAATTCTTCATTTTCCACAACACACAATCAGATATCATGTGAGAAGCTTAATTGCATAATTGGAGGGCCGACAAGAAAGCATTCAGCCACTCTTAGTCCTATCCATTAATGTAGAACTTGCAGTCATGGCTTGCCATGGCTTGCTATTAATATTTGGCATCATGGTCATCCAGAATATTGGCTAACAAAGGAGTGGAAATTCAATGAAAACTGCTTGAATAGTAGTTGTAACGCAACCTTGAAATTAAAAATCAATGCCAAGGTAGCATCACGCGAGACCAAAGCTACGAGGATCCATCAACTGAACTCTTCACTGACACATCATCATACCGTGACCGAGATTCTTGAAGTTAAACGATGTGAGGGATGTCAATGTATTGAACTCTAGTTCAAAAACATACAATATGTTACCTGTAACCACGGCCTCCCACCCTGCTGAGTCCACGCAATACTTCCTCTCTTTCGCAGCACTTTGACACAGATTATTTGACAATACGTGACTTTGTGTTTAGAGCCTGCGCAATGCGCAGTCGAGTTTTTTCTTACAAAACCGCATCCAAGGCTATATATATAACAAGGTAGGCCATTCCGGCCAAAAACAGGTCTCAAGGCGTCTGATTGGTCGATGGTCGTGACATCACCGGTACATGACTTTTGCTAACCGGCATGATCAGCGTGCAAATCCCATTGGGATCCCCCTCTAACTCGAAAACTAAAAAGGATAGCAAGACGCAGAAAACAGTGTTCGAAACCTCTCTACAAGGTCATTCGAAGTTACTCAGGTATGATTTGGCTCAGGTTAATATTGAGGTCACCAGAGGTGATCAAAGGTCACATTTTCCAAGTGAAGGACTTCGCTCTAGAAGTCCCAAAACATCTCGGAACTATGAGAGCTAGTAACAAACGAAAAAAACAATCGAAAGCTCATGAAAATTCAAATGCCAATAGTTGTACTCAAATTTAAGCTCAAGTCAATGGTTTAGGCCCCAGAGGTCACCAAAGGTCAAGAGGACATTTTTCCCAAATAGTTTTTCATAAATAACTTGTTATTGGTTAGACATTAGTAATTTTAAAACCATCGCGTTTGTCTTGTAAAGGCGCTTCGAAACAACATACTAATGGTGACCTGGTTAGTCAACTTAGAAAAATGACCTCAGGTCAAGTCATTTTGTGACCCAGGTAGGTCATGTTGCATATGGGGCGACGAGACTCGACGAGACAAACACAGTGGTGTCATTTGGACGTCTCTATCTTGATCGTATCAAGAGTTATTGGCAAACAGGTGCTGGTGACCTGATATGACCTCAGCTGACCTTGCAGAGGTCACTGAGCAACAATTGCACCTGGATCATCAATAATGAGCTAAAATAACATGATTCTGAAATAATTGGCATGATCCAATACCTATTCTGTGAAAAGGAAGCATTTGTATATTTTCCCAAATTGACTTATAATGGGAGGTCACGAAATTGACCTGACCTAGGTCACCGATAAAAAAAATCCGAGACAAACAAATTGTAGGTACTTTTGACCTGATGAAAGCCTGCAAGTTTCAAATTTATCGAACACACTGTGGCTTTGGCACGACCACAAACATTTTTGGAGGTAAGGTCACTTGACGTGACCTGGTGACCTGACTTAACCCGCGCCGTGTCGGTGCTCGGCGCCAACTTCGCCGTGCCGGGGGGAGGGGGTGTTTAGACACCCCCTCCAACTAAAAAACTAAAAGGGCTAGAAAGACGCCAAAAAGCGCGTTCGAAAGCTCTCGACAAACACATTTGAACGTTTTTTCTTCCTAAAGCCAATATTGAGGTCACCAGAGGTCATCAGAGGTCACATTTTCCAGTTGTAGGACCCCGCTCAGAAACCCCAGATATCACATGGGAACAAACGGAAAAGAGCAATGGAAAGCTATTGAAACATCCAATTGACCGGGTGTCTTCAGATTTTAGCTCAGGTCAACAGTTGAGGCTCCAGAGCTCATCAAATGTCAAAAAGGCTATTTTAACTAAACAGATTTTCACGAATATCTTTTTACCTAATAACGACAATGCAATAATTTTGATGCCATCGTGTTTGTCTCGTCAAGGTTCCTCGACTCATGATAGTGTTGATCGAGTTAGGTCAACTTCAAAATTTGACCTCAGGTCAAGGTCAAGTGGTGACCCAAGTAGGTCATGTTGCATATGGGAAGACGTACCTCAACGAGACAAACACATTGGTGCCAGTTTCACTTCTCTATCGTCATTATGTCCAGAATTATTGACATACAACTTGTCGGTTGCCTCGGATGACCTCGGCTGACCCTGTATGGGTCAGTGACCAAAAATGGCACCTAGGTCATCAAGAATGGCCTATAATAACATGATCCAGAAGGAATTATACTGATATCTTGCGTATCCTTGGAATAGGAAGCATTTGAATATTTCCCATTGACTTATAATGGGGAAGTCACTAAATTGACCCGACCTTAGGTCGCTGATATAACAAATCAAAGATAAACAAATTGTAGATACATATGACCTTATGAAATCCTGTAAGTGTAAAACCGATCATTCAAAAACTGTGACTGTGGACGACCACAAGTTTTTTGGAGGTGGGGTCACGTGACTGGTCTGGTAACATGACCTGGGATGATTTTGACATAATGTGCGCAATTGATGCCCAAACAGGTGTGCCAAAAACAGCGGCGCTGTGCGCCGCCGTTTTTTCGCTATCCTCGAAAAAGCTAAGGGAGTGTCTAAACACATTGCCCCCCGGCACGGCGCGGGTTAAGACGACATGAAGTTAAAACTTCACACAATGTGGGTAATTGATGCACGAAATTGATCTGACCTTAGTTCACCGATAAACAAATCCGAGATAAACTAATTGTAGGTGCTTATGACCTGGTGAAATCCTGCAAGTTTCAAATTTATCGGACAAACATTGTGGCTTTGGCACGACCACAAACTAGGTCACTTGGCGTGGCCTGGTAACCTGACTTGAGACGACCTGAAGTTAAAACTTTCACAAAATGTGGATAATTGATGCACACATAGCCGTTACAAATTTTATAATGGGGGAGCCCAATGCTAAATGCTGGCGGGGTCCTGAGGTGCCCGCAGCCAGCCTGAGGGGCCCTCTGAGGCCGACTGAAGGCCCTCAGTCGGCCTGAGGTGGCCCTCGGTAGGCCTGAGGGGGCCCGTGCCAAATTGTGCTGCGTGCCGATGTTTTCTCGCTATTCTCGAGAAACCTCAGGGGTGGTCAAAGTGACGCCTCCACTAGATCTCCTCGGATTTAGGCCACTATATTTTGTTGGGCCTTTAAATGGTCGCAACAAAACGTCGGACAGGCCCATGTTGAAGTCTCAGGCCCTCCGAGGGCCCCCGCCAGGCCGACTGGGGGTCCCTCAGGCCTATACCGAGGGCCCTCTCAGGCCTACCGAGAGCCCCTCAGGCCGACTGAGGGCCTTCAGTCGGCCTTAGAGGGCACCTCAGGCTGGCTGCGGGCACCTCGGGGCCTCCGCCAGCATTTAGCATTGGGCTCCCCATTATAAAATTTGTAACGGCTATGTGTGCATCAATTATCCACATTTTGTGAAAGTTTTAACTTCAGGTCGTCTCAAGTCAGGTTACCAGGTCACGTCAAGTGACCTAGTTTGTGGTCGTGCCAAAGCCACAATGTTTGTCCGATAAATTTGAAACTTGCAGGATTTCATCAGGCCATAAGCACCTACAATTAGTTTATCTCGGATTTTTTTTTATAGGTGACCTAAGGTCAGATCAATTTCGTGACCTCCCCATTATAAGTCAATTTGGGAAAATATACAAATGCTTCCTTTTTAAAGAATATGCATTGGATCAAGTCAATTCTTTCAAAATCATGTTATTTTAGCTCATTATTGATGACCCAGGTGCAATTGTGCACAGTGACCTCTGCATGGTCGGCTGAGGTCATCTCAGGTCACCAGCACCCTTTTGCCAAAAACTCTTGAAATAATAAAGATAGAGACGTGCAAATGACACCACTGTGTTTGTCTCGTCGAGTCACGTCGCCCCATATGCAATGTCACCTATCTGGGTCACCAAATGACCTTGACCTGAGGTAAAATTGATGACCTTTAATATGTTTTTTCTTTCTTCTCGAAGCGCCTTTACGAGACAAACACGATGGTGTTAAAATTACTGCTATATGTTTAACCAAGAAAAAGTTATTTATGCAAAACGCTTTG
The DNA here is from genome assembly GCA_036785665.1 of Chirona hameri. Classification (NCBI taxonomy): domain Eukaryota; kingdom Metazoa; phylum Arthropoda; class Thecostraca; order Balanomorpha; family Balanidae; genus Chirona; species Chirona hameri. Next base: position 15,465 of record JAXIVJ010019317.1, on the reverse strand, counting down.
GGAAAAAATGTCCTCGTGACCTTTGGTGATCTCTGGGGCAGTGGCGGCGGAAGAGGGGGGGGGGGCAGTTCCCCCTGCCCCTCCCCAAACTCAGCCGAGGGGCGCTTTGTGTTTGGCAGGCGCTGCTGGCCTGAGAGGGGGTGCTCTGGCCGCCTGAGAAGGGGCGCTCTGGCCGCCTGAGAAGGGGCACTCTGGCCGCCTGAGAGTGGGCGCTCTGGCTGCCTGAGAGGGGGTGCTCTGGCCGCCTGAGAAGGGGCGCTCTGGCCGCCTGAGAAGGGGCACTCTGGCCGCCTGAGAGTGGGCGCTCTGGCTGCCTGAGAGGGGGTGCTCTGGCCGCCTGAGAAGGGGCGCTCTGGCCGCCTGAGAAGGGGCACTCTGGCCGCCTGAGAAGGGGGCGCTCTGGCCGCCTGAGAGGTGGTGCTCTGGCCGTCTGTGAGGGCTGCTTGAAATCGGGTGCTCTGGCCGTCTGAGAGGGGGCGCTCTGGCCGCCGGAGAGAGGGCCATCTGGTCAGGAACGTAGGAACGTCACGAACAGTGTATGGGGGGGGGGGGGGGGCAGTGAAACTGCGATCTGGTTTTGAGAGAACCCCAACCAACCCCCCTGTGGAAGATTTATTTGCAGATTTGGGCTGTTCTCGTCTTGGTGAACCTTTTGCCATCGAACACTTTTCTCACCGAGCAAAAATAAAGAATTTAGCCACAAAAATGGCCGAAAGGTGAGGGAGACATACCCCCCCCCCCCCCCTTAGGGTCCTTGATCTATTTTATCTCTTGACTTTAGGGGCCTTGATCGGTTTGAGGGAACCTCGGCCGGGTTGAGGGGACCCTTGGTTGGTCTGAGGAGCTTTTGGTTCGGCCTGAGGGGCTCTTTGTCGGCCTGAGGGACCCTTTGTCGGCTTCAGGGGACCTCAGTCGGTCTAAGTGGCCTCGGTATGCCCGAGGGGACCTCGGTCCGCGTGAGGGGACCCTGAGTGGGCCGGAGGACCCTCACTTGGTCTGAGGGGCCCTCGGTCAACTTGAGGGGGCCCTCTGTTGGCTTGTGGAACCCTCGGTCGTCCTGAGTGGCTCTCGTTTGGTCTGAGGGGATATCAGTCAGCTTGAAGGGGCTTTTCGGTCTGAGGGGTCCTTGGCCGGCCTGGAGGGGCCATCGTCTGCCTGAGGGGGTCCTCTGACGGATTTAGGGGGCTCTCGGTCGCCTTGAAGGGCCCTCAGTTGGCTTAGTCGACTTGATAAAACCCTTTTTCGGCCTAAGGTGCGTTCGGTCAGTTTGAGGTGATTTTTCGACCTGAGGGGCCTTCGGGCAGTTTGAGGAGGCCTTCGGTTGGTCTGAGGGGCCCTTAGTCGGCCTGAGTGGCCCTAGGTCGGCCTATAGGGGTCCCTTGTGTGCCTATGGGACTCTTCTGTCTGCCTTAGGAGGCTCTCAGTCGACTTGAGAGACCCTTGGTCGGCTTGAGGGTCCCTTGGTTGGCCTGAAGGATGACTCAGTCGGCCTGAGGGGACCATCGGTCGGCTCGAGTGGCTCTTGAGTCTTGCCAAGCCTGAGCGGGCCCCAGGCTGGTCTTAGAGGTTACCAGTTTGAAAGGACCCTTAATCGTCCAGAGGGGGGGGGGGACTTTTCAGGCCTAAGAGAGCCCTAAGTCCCTAAGAGAGGACCCTCCGCTTCTTTGAGAGGATTATCGGCCGACCAGAGATGACCACCGTCTGATATAAGAGGGCCTTACGCTTGTCTAAGAGGGCCATTGTCAGACCTAAGAGGGCCCTGTGCAAGTCTGAGAAAGCTCTCGGTCATTCTGGAGAGCCCTTAAACGGGCTGAGAGAGCCATGTCGGTCGGAAGCAGTCTTGCAGACACGGACTCGGAATCCGAGTCTATTGGAGTAGGTGGTTTTTGCCGGAGTCGGAGTCAGTTAATTTTTGCCGACTCCGGCTGGCATGTGACAATTATGTATGAGGAACGTGTTTTTCAGATGCATTTTTAATTGGCCACTGATGGCGATAATTTAACATTTAACGGCTTCGAAATTGTGGTGCTGTCCTTGTCAGTGTTTACCTATCAATTTCAGTTAACTAGTAATTTGTCAATTTTATGGGCTGAAAGAAGCAAATTGGAGAGAAAAATGTTTTGGGTATTTTGTCATGTATGAAACGGAAAAAATGGTTCCATAATTGTAATAGTTTTATAATAAGTATATTATAAGTACAGAATCAGCCCCCCTCCCGGATTTTCTCAATAATTTCAAAACTATAATAGATATCAACGTCAAACTTTCAGTACATTTTGCTGCATCAATTCTACGCCTTCTCACTCAAAGTCCAATTAAATTGATGCAGTATTGTGGGAAATAATGACGTTTTAATGACGCCATGTCATGACATTTTTTGGCGAAAAAACGATATATGTTTGAACAATCGTAGAAAATAGAGTTTTGAAGCAAATTGCCAATAGAAACGCCAAAAGAAAATAAATTACATTTTCTTCAAAATGGCTATCTGGAATATTCGAAATTTTGTGTTTTTGACCGTCCAAAATAGGAAAAACTTTTTTCGGAGAAAAAAAAAATCATTTTTTTTTGTGAATTTGAAAAGTGAATTTCTTAGCTCGAATACCAAAGTAAGGCGACCGGCCCAAATATGCGGGGAAAAATGGGGGTACCTTTTTGCCACAAAAAGATGCCCCCACGGAGAGAGGCTGGATCCGCCAGTGCGAAAGATAATTTAATTTGTTGTCACTCAGGCCAGGGGCGTCGACACGCGACAAAAACTGGTGCGACTTTTTGCTCGGGGGGGGGGGCGGCACCTAGCATGGGGGCGGCACCTGGCAAGGGGCGGCACCTGGCAAAGGGTGCATACACGTTCAAATTTGTATCTTTCCAGGTTTTTGTCAAGCGAAATTTCGATACCCTACCTGATCGTAAACAGCCGATCGTATCTTATCTTTTCTTCGTTAACATTTCGGTACGTAGGGTTTGCGTGACCGTAAGTTTAACTAGTCCGTCCAGCTCCAACTCCAAAGTAGGTATAATAAATCTTTTGGGGCATTCGTCCATTAAATTAGGTGCATTGTCGTCGCTGCCGCTGAATGAAGGTCATCCTGGCAATATGTTAAATCAAGCGCTGAAGGGAGTCAACTACACCATGTCAGTTGCCAGATACATTTTTTAGGTTTTCAGCGGAGCGCTCTGCCAACTGGGCTCATGAGTGGTCTGTGACGGGCTGTTTTGCAAACATTATTACGGTTTTAGAGCAGCCGTTCGCCGTTGTATCTATTTATAACTAATTATTTGCCTGTTGGATTGGATCTCGGTACAGTTTTTCCTAGATTCGTGCTTAAAATGCATGCCAATCTTATATTGTCACTTATACATCACTGCCACGCCGAACTACCGCCGTCTGACTTGTGAGTGAATCCTCTCCGAATACCTGAACGAACGCTGCTCCTTGAGTAACACCGTTCCAGGACTCCCGCTCTTCGGAACATTTCACCCTAGTGCTTTTTAGCCATCACCGAACACTCTCCTCCAAGTATCGTCCTCTGCCACGAACGCCTTCACCACCCTCTCCACGTCGACCTGGTCCAGCAGCGACTGATGGATGTGGCAGACAAAGAGATCTGAGAGACGCCTCTCACCCATGCTGTTCCGCAGCCACGTCTTCAATTTGCGAAGTTTGCTGAAGATCCGTTCAGCCTCAGCCGATGACACGGGGACGCACCGTAATATGTCCAACAGCTTAGCTGTTTCGGCATAAGGTTCTCCAGGATAGGGGGCGAGACGGCCACATGCTGCCCCGGTCCTGCTGAGGGGTGAGACGGCCGTACGCTGCCCCGGTCCGGTTGATGGGCGAGACGGCCGTTCGCAGCCCCGGTCCGGCTGAGGGGTGAGACGGCCATGCCCTCCCTCAGTTCCGGTCCGGCTGAGGGAGGAAACGGGCATACGCTGCCCTGGTCTCGCTGAGGGGCGAGTCGGACATACGCTGCCCCGGCCCGGCTGAGGGGTGAGACGGCGGTACGCTGCTCTGGTCTGGCTGAGGGGTGAGATGGCATTTTGTATGTGGATTTTCATGTTATAAAGGTAGGCATGTACTTGTTAGCGGCGCGAAATTTTTACGGTTTTGCCTGATAAAACCCAGAAATATAGGCGGTGTGCCTTGTTGAGGATAATAAGCTAAAAATGATATTCATTCAATTAAGCGTTACGACGAACCGATGATGATTACTATGGCTTCGTTATGACGATGATTACCGATGTGACGCCGCGAAGCGGCGTGAAAATTTTAATTTTAGGTCCTGGAAAACGAAATGTTAATATTGGAACCAGACCGTGAGGTGAGATGGCTTGGGGAGATGGTCCTGGCCTGTTTCCACTATTAGCTCTTCGGTCCAGCGAATTGTGCACCGCTGGGGCAGCTTCCGGGTGCCGATATCCTCGTCTTTGCGTTCGCGTGGCCTTTTTCGGAACTCGGCAAACTAGCTAAACCTGCTTGAAACTTAGAAGTAATATTTTGTGAAGGGTATGGGCCCTGGGGCCAGCAATTACCGCCAAGGAGAGCCTCAGCTAGACACTTAATGAAATTATTTTTCCCATTTTCCAAATTTGTATAAACAATTGCGAAATTTGTGTCATGCCGCGAAGCGGCGCGAAATTTTCCAGTTTTTGACACTAGATAGTTGGATTTTTACTGCACTGCAAAGGAAATTTTTACGATACATTTGTATTTTTTCCCTTAAAAAGTGTGTGTGTGTGTGTGGAAGGGGGTCGACCCTCCCCCGCCTTCTAAAAGTGGGGGGAGTTTGCCCAGACCTCCCCCTGGGCAGGTCCCCCGACCCTCCCGTCGGCGACGCCCCTGGTTGACAAATATTGCAGCACACACTCTCCTGAGAGGATTTTTTTTTAATTGTTTTGCACTACCATCTCCCCTCCCCCCCCGAATTCAAAAACGCATCAGACTTATCAAATAACCATTTTGAAACCCAAGAAAACATTGCACCAGGTGGGTCAGAGTACAGCACATTACCGCTCATTATGACCGCGCCGACCACGGATAGCAGGCGCTCCAGCTATAGCAGGCGCTCCAGGCGACGGCTAGCAACCCCTGGGCAGGCTCGAGGGCCCCGTTCACAGACTCAATGGCCTTCTGGATAAGCTTGAGAGGGCCCTGAACAGACTCAATGGTCCCTTGGCAGGCTGAAAGGCCCCTAAGCAGACTCTAATAGCCCCTGGGCAGGTTCGAGAGGCCCCTGAACAGGATCAATGGACCATTGGGAAAGCTCGAGAGGCCCCTGCACAGACTAATGGCCCCTAGGCAGGTTCGAGAGGCCCTTGCACAGACTCAATGAGCCCCTGAGCAAGCTCGAGAGGCCCCTGGGCAAGTTCGAGAGGCCCCTGAACATATTCAATGGGCGCCTGGGCAAGCTCGAGAGGCCTCTGGGCAGGTTCTAATGGCCCCTGGGCAGGTTCGAGAGGCCCCAAAACAGACTATAATGACCCCCTGGCCAGGCTCGAGAGGCCCCTGAACATACTCAATTGGCCCCTGGACAAATGGACATTCTCTAGAGGCCTCTGGGCAGGTTTTGGGGGCCCCTGAGTGGGCTCAATGGGCCCCAGGGCATGCTCGAAAGGTCCCTGGGCATGTTTTTACGCCCTTGAGTGGGCTCAATGGGCCCATGGACATGTTCGAGAGGCCCCTGGACAGTTTTTGGGCCCCTCGGTCGGCTCAATGGGCCCCTGGACATGCCCAAGAGTCCCCCTGGGCCTGCTTCGAAAGCCATTCAGTGTCTCTGAGGGCCCTTGACATGCACCAGAGTGACCCTTGCCTAGTTTGAGGGCTCCTCTGTGACTTTTGGAAAGCCATTTAGCTAATGCAAATGGTATCTGGGCCAATCTCGGCGGGCCCCCTGTGACCCGTAGGGGGGGGGGGGGGGGGGCAAATCACGGGTGGAGTTTCCTATTCAAATGGTGGGGGAACTGTCCCACCAACTTTGTGTTTTGTCCCACCAACTTTTGTCAGATTTGAAGGTTTCCTGGCGTTGAAATGGCCATTTTCACCTGAACCATTGCAAACAACCAGTCTATATGACATACCAGTCTATATGCAAACAACCAGTCCCACCAACTTTTTTTGAAAAGCTCCACCCATGCTTTGTATTGGCTTTGAACTTAGATAGCCATTATATTTGGCCGTTATTGAAATGGCGAAAATACGAAGGTAATTTTCCCCAAAACTTAGCCGTTTTTAAGCAATTTTAATTCACATTTGCAAAATGGGGTCTAGGCTAGTGCCGCCGCTGATTGGCTGACACACTTTTTCACCGAATCCCACCTTGTCAGCCAATCAGCGGCGGTCTACAGCTCAATAATGACGTCATCATCCCAAATCGAAAACCTTAATTTGTATAGAGTTAAGCGACTTTTCGAGAGAAAAAATATCACCATCGTTTTCAGCAGCACTTACTTAATATTTTCAACTACAACCAGCGTATATTTGACAACTTTCAGAAAGGTGAAACATTCCCTTTAAGAACTACTTAAGCCTGAGTCATAGGGACGGCAAATATTCGTTGCGGCACTTGGCTGAGGGGCGGCACCTGGCTGAAGGCGCCACACCAGGCTGAAGGGGCGGCGTCTATCTGAGGGGTGGCACCTGGCTGAGGGGCGGCACCTGACTGAAGGGGCGGCACCTGGCTGAAGGGGCAGCACCTGGCTGAAAGGGCGGCACCTTGCTGAAGGAGAGGCACCTAGCTGAGGGCGGCACCTAGCTGAAGGGGCGACACCTTTCTGAAGGGGCGGCACCTGGCTGAAGTGGCGGCACCCGGCTGAAGGGGCAGCATTTTCCGAGGGGCGGCACCTGCTGAAGGGGAGGCACCTGGCTGAAGGGGTAGCACCTGTCTGAAGGGGCGGCACCCGGTTGAGGGGTCGGTATCTTTTTGAGGGGCAACACCTGGCTGAAGGGCGGATCTTTCTGAGGGGGCGGCACCTGGATAAAGGGGCGGCACCCGGTTGAGGGGTCGGCATCTTTGTAAGGGGCAACACCTGGCTGTAGGGCGGCATCTTTCTGAAGGGGCGGCACCTGGATGAAGGGGTGGCACCCTTCTGAAGGGGCGGCACCTGGCTGAAGTGGCGGCACCCGGCTGGAGGGGCAGCATCTTCTGCGGAGCGGCACCTGCTGAAGGGGCGGCACCTGGCTGAAGGGGCGACACCCGGTTGAGGGGGCGGCATATTTTCGAGGGGCAACACCTGGCTGAAAGGCGGCATCTTTCTGAGCAGGCGGTACCTGGCTGAAGGGGCGGCACCTGACTTGGGTGGCGTCCGATCAGTGGCGGCACTTGGTATGTGACGGCGCCTCGTCGAGGGCGGCACCTAGACGGTGGCGGCACATTGGGACATCCAAAAAAGTGGTGCGACTAGTCTGAATGGTCTGTTAGGCGTCGACGCCCCTGACTCAGGCTTCATCAGATTTGATCTCGGGTCAATAGCTAGCTCAGGGAAGGCCATCGAACGTGAAATATTCTCAAAATAGCGGAATTGTTTTTAGAGAATAACTTTTGAGATACGCATGCTAGAGTGATACTTACCGTTTTTACCATTGTGTTTCTCTGTCGAGACATCGAATGGTATATCGGATGATCATGACCTAGTTAGGTCATATTCGAAAATTGGCCTGTCCTGTGCTCAGGTCAAGGCAGATCAAGTTCAAATTTTACACCAATCAACGTGTCTCGACGAGCGAAGCACATGGTTGATAACTCCATTACTCTACCTTCATTTGGCAAAGAGTTATTGAATAAAAAACACGTAACCTCTTGGGTCACCTGAGTTGACCTCGTAGAGGTCACATAACAAAAATGTGACTTGGATCTTTGCATTTGTCACAAGAATGGTGTAGGCACCTGGTGAAAACTGGTCAAATTTAAGCGTTTTTTTTTGTGGATTTCTAAGTGTTTTTATTTTCTCCATTTACTTATAATGGAAGTTTACCAATCGAATTGACCTTCGGTCACCAATATTACAAATTCGAGATATACGAATTATAGGTACTTATGGGCTATGGCCTAAATGAATCCTGTGAGTTTCAAACCGATCGATCACTTTAACACGACCACAAACTTTCAAAAACTTGCTTGGAGGTGGGATCACTGAACGTGACTTGTTGACCTGACCTGAGATGACTCGAGATAAAAAATGGCACACAATTTGGGTGATTGTTCCCCAAAGAGTTACGCCAAGTTTAGCGGCGCTGCGTGTCGACGTTTTACAATATTTACGAAAACTTGGGGGGCGGATATCAGGGGACGGATATCCGCCCCCCAAGTCGGTGCGCGTGTTAATACTTCACATCATGGTGCCAACAGGGATCAGTTGCCGCATTTTTGGGGATCAGACTAAGAACTTATCAGTCAATCTACGCATAGGTTCTGTTCGACATGGGCCTGTCTGACTTTTTTTTGTTGCGACTATTTGGGGGCCCGGCAAAATATAGTGACCCAAATCCGGGATATATCATTTTACGCCATTTTTTTTTTGCGGTGGGGGGGTGGTTTTGATCGAAGGGGCCCTCGGGATGCTGTGCTCCCCCCCCCCCCCCCCTCCCTTGACGAAGGTCTGTCTGCGCCCCTGGATCTGACCTTAGGTCACCGATATTAGAAATCCAAGATAAACGAATTGTAGGTACTTGTGACCTTATTAAGTCATGTGAGTTTGAAACCGCTCGGTCAATCACTGTGGCTTTGGCACGAATTTCAAGAACTTGCTTGGAGGCGGGGTCACACTTTCAAAAACTTGCTTGGAGGTGGGTTCACTTAACAGGACCTGTTGACCTGACCTGAGATGACTCGAGATACAAAATTACACAAAATGTGGATAATTGATGCCCAAAGAGCTATGCTAAGTTTGGTGGCGCTACACACCGCCGTTTTCCCAATATTTACGAAAACCTCTGATGGGCGGATATCCGCACCCCACGTCGGCGCGCGTGTTAATACTTCACATGGTGCCAAAGGGAGTCAGTTGCCGTACATAATTTTGTATCAGACTACGGTACTTATCAGTCAATCTACGCATGGGGTCTGTTCAACATGGGTCTGTCCGACGTTTTTTTGCGATAATTTATGACCCCTGCAAAATATAGGGGCATAAATCCGAGGAGATCCCATTTCGCGTTTTTTGGGGGGGCCTTTGGCCGAGGGGCCCTCTGGGGATGCCGTGCCCCTCCCTTGCCGAAGGTCTGGCTGCGCCCCTGCACCGCATTTTTCCAAAGTTGTGGGGGCGAGTTGCCCCCATTGCCTCCACGGTTCCTACGCCCCTGCTGAACACGTACCTACCCTTGCTCTGTGGCATATTCCCTGTGGAAGGGTGAACACTGTCCAGCGTAATGTATTCACTCGAACACCATTCCCTTTGCAACTCGATTTTAAACTCTGACACGACTGTTGACTTTTTCACATCTACTGTAATTTCTTACACATATAACGTCAGTTCATAGGCTGGTAACCTATGGTGGCTTATGGGCACTGGACAGTGATCAGTGACTGACCATCGAAGAATCGAAGAGCTTTGGGCTTATGACGTCAGTAATGACACTTCGTAGACTTATTCGTTTTAGTGGTTTGCATCACCTTGGTTTTACCAGTGTTACTTTTGTTTGTGAAAATAGCGAAATGTGACAACTTATAGTGCTACCATATCGGAGAAAAGTAATAAGATAAGATGGAAGTAGTTTTACCTACCGTGTATGATAATTTAAACGCGGACTAACCAGTGGCCACGAGCATAGGTGGCGGAACAGGGGGGGGGGGGGGGGGGGGGGGGGTGGGGGCACCGCCGCTCATAATGCGCAGCTTAGACTTAACCCGCGCCCCGCTGGGGGGGGGGGCAATATCTGCCCCCCCCCCTCCCGGATTTCCTCAATAACTTGAAAATTGTGATGATATTGACGTAAAACTTACAGTACCTCATGCTAGATCAATTTTACGTCTTCTAAAAAATAACTGAAATTGATGTGGTACGTTAAGAGATAATGACGTTTTAATGACGTCATGTCATGCAATTTTGGGTGGAAAAACGATAAATGTTTGAAAACCGTAGAAATTCGAGTTTTGATAAAAATTGCAAATGAAAAATGTCCCGAGAAGGAAAATTACTTTCTCTTTAAAATGGCTATCTCGGATATGACATTTTGCGTTTTTAACCCCCCAAATGGGACAAAACACCTTTTTCGGGAAAACTTCCACAAAATATTTTTTTAAGGATATTAAATATATCTTATTTTTATATAGTTGTATTGTATATTATATGTTGTATTGTATGTTGTATTGTATGTTGTATATAGTTGTATGTCTGAGACGGAATATGCATTAGAGAAACAAATATGAAAGATATCCAAACCAAATTTCAAAGCAATATCTTTATTTTTTAATGACTTATGGCTCCCTAAGTATATGTAACCCATGATGGCATTTTTTGTGTAATTAGT
>JAXIVJ010019316.1:0-20057 GCA_036785665.1 Chirona hameri | reverse complement strand
ATATATATATATATCACTGTAATCAACAGTCCAAATAACAGGAAAACAGTATGCGAGAAGGCAAATTTTGAATTCGTTTAGTAAATCGCACAGACAAGATGAGGGATCTTAGGGAAATTTTAGCAAAACATGGAATTTTTAACCAATTTTTCGTGACCCCTAAATATTGTTTTATAAAAAAATATATTAAAAAATTATATAATTTATAAAAAAAATTGTTGATACCATTGGACTCAGTGTAGTCGAAATAACGTGGAAAAAGTGTGCCACCAAGACAATTTGAAATTCGTGTAAAAATAAACCGCCCTATTGTGCATGTTTATATTTCACATTTATATGCAGCTTTATTATTTTATTATTATAATTGCCGTTTTCACGAAGGATGATTGCGCTGAAAAGTTTCTGAAAGATTCTGAAAGATTTTATTAGCTACACAACTTTTACATGCGATTTTTGGCTAGAAATTTCCTACATAATTTTGTAATATGTTGGTAAGAATATGTTGACAAAATTGCAATTTGGTGGTAATACGTATTAATATAATCTTCCTGAAACTTTTCAGAAAGATTCAATCAATACTTATTATCACCAAACCACAATTTTGTGAACATATTTTATTCTTACCAACATATTATACAATTATGAGGGACATTTCCAGCCAAAAATCGCATGTAAAAGTTGTGTAGTTTTTCAAAACTTTCAGAATCTTTGAGAAGGCTTTTCAGCGCAATAATCCTTCGTGAAAATGGCAACGATTTCATTTTCAGTTTGCACTTATGTTTTAGTCATTATCACACTAAACATATTGTATCAGTATAAGCAGGAATAAGATAATAACAGTTAGCAGAAGTAACAGTATAAGAGAGTAGCAGTAAGCAGGAAGAAGATAATAAAAGAGTAACAGTAAGCAGGAATAAGAGAATAACAGTAAGAGAATAACAGTAATAACAGAGTTATTCTCTTATTCCTGGTATAAGTACGCTTAACCATATGCCTTAGCAGCATTTTATCGAACTGCCCCCCCCCCCCCCCCGTCCGTGATAGTTCCTTAGTCGTGGCCCTGGGTCGTATTGGAACTGCTCTACTCTCAGGTGGTGACACAGCGGTCACGTGACCGGTGGGAGGCGCCGACCCGAGGGTCACGTGACGTGCCGCTCAGTAATTACGATGGCTCCGTATAAATAGTATCGGCGAACGGTACGGAGCATCAGTGGCTCACAGCATCGCCCGCGGTAGACACATACAGAGCAGAGACTGCAGCCGCCGTCATGAAGGGATTTATTGTGTTCAGCGGTGAGTAGCCGGTACAGAGACGGGCTTCCATGTATATCCAGCCAAAAAAACAGGCATATGATGCATACCATTTTCCTAAAATTGTACAAAAAATAAGCGTTCAAAATTGTTTAAAAAGTATGAAATGTAAGATATCGAATATATTTTACCATCTGGCCGATGCAAAACTGAAGCATTATGGCCAAAACATCAAACGCCCAAAATAAGCTGTTTTGGGGCAAATCATACAAAGTCCAACATTTCAGAAAAAATCATCAGATTTCCCTTCTTTCGTCATCAAGATTTGGCACCAAGCAAACTTTTAATTTGTAAAAGTTGCTTATACTTTTTTTCGTATTGGCAAATGTCCATTTCGACCGATTTCAGTTGTTTGAGGGCATAACCCCGATGTTTTTCGGATCCACATTGGACCTCTGTTTGAAAACTAAGTTTTTTACATTTCGTTTTCGATTCCACAAAGCAGGCGCTAAACTCGGGAAGATTCTCGGCACTGTTGTTCAATTTGATTTAATATTTTGTTTTCACGCTGTCTCTTTTCCGATGCATGCCAATCAAAGCACTCGTACGCCTGCAGGCAATAATGTTTATTGCGGTCGCTGGTATCGGTGTCTTGAGAGGTCACAATCGCGCTAGATTAACCATTTAAGTGTCTACACGCTTACTTAATAAGTCTCAAGTGCCCAGCTACTCTCGCCGTGCGCCCGTATGTTGTATACAGCGCCGTCCCAAGTTAACCCCGCCGTGTGTCCGTCTGTTGTTGTATACAGCGCTGGCCGCCCTGGCCGTGGCCCAGGACGGCTACAGCAGCTACGGCGCTCCGCCTACCGCAGAGCCCGGCTACGACTACAGGGAGCCGACCGACCCGTTCGGCGCCGGTAACAACCCCGGAGGAGCGGTGGTCAAGGTGAGAAGTGTGACCCCGTGACCTGACGGACAGCCGCGTGACGTCACGGGTCACCGGGTGTGAAGACACGTCAGGGGCATGGGGCGGTTATAGCCGTGCTTTTTTGGGGAGGGGTCAAATCTAGTGGCATGTTTCCAAAAGTTGTTGACCCGGGGATAGAGCGCGTCGTCAACCCGTCAGCAACTGTACGTCTAGACATTTGGGGGGGGGGGGGTGGTGGTGGCAAATCATGGTATCAGCACCTTGGGGGTTCATGGGCCCTAGACCGCCCTGGATCCGCCCCTAGTTAGAGGTCACCTGGTCTGTAGTGGGAAGGCTAGGGTTATCTCTGAATTGGATGAAAACATCCCGAGGTGGTTGCGCAACCGCTCTCCAAATCTGTCTTCAGAATAGCTTATTTGCCCTTCTTGCGCCTAATCATCGATGAGTCATGGCTCGTCTTCATATGGTGTCATTCAACCTTGCAGCAAAATTTATAAAAGGTGGAGATCATTTGATAGTGTGATCATTGCGATAAGATATTTGTCGTATGTATACGAAAGAGTTCACTTGAAGTCAGAGTCGGTTATAAATAGATCGAAACGTTGTGCCATCTTTATTGTCGTGATCGCCATGTGGAGACCGTCCGCACATTACTCCGCACTTTTTTGGGACAGGGAATCCTCCTCCCCATCACCAAGTGTACTGTTGGAAACATCGATGTTTAACAGTATTGTTTACGCTCCATTTATATTCATGTTCAACCCCTTTCAGTTTTCACCATCCAAGGCTTTAGAAGAAGAAAAAAACGAATTGCTTTTAGGCTGTTATTTCCACTCACTACAGCCAAGGAAAATCAATGGAGCTTTAACAAAATGTGAACAAGTGACAGCTGTAATTGGTTTGAAGGAATGTTGAGCATCCTTTCCAATGAATCAAGCTGAATACTCTGCCCTTTCGATTTCCGCGACCCACGCAGTCTTCTTCGGCCCAGAACCAGCATGTATCCAAACCTAGATCCGCCACTGCTGGTGGTGACCACTTGGCTTCCCTGGATCCCCCCCCCCCATTTCAAAGGTGTGGCGGAGCCATGCAGTTGACTCATATTCAACAGCCCCTTTCTAACATTCCAATGATGCCTTTCTATTTCCCACTGATCCCCAAATGCCGCCCGTCCTCCCCTTGACCTCTCCTGTGACCTCCTGTGACATGACCTTCTGTGACCTCCTGTTTTGCCACAGCCGGAAGCTGAAGAGGACCACCACCATGGCTCGTCGGACCCCCTGCAGTGGCTGCGGGACGCCGTGCCCGGAGAGCCCGGCGTCAGCTACCCGATCTACGCCACCATCCCGCCCAGCGGCTTCACCTGCGAGGGACGCATCGCCGGTCAGTGCGAGTTACCGTCAGGCAACACTCCAATCCATCGGAGTGGTTGTGAGACCATTATGTTGTTACATTTTCAATTGCATTTTCACGAGCAATGGAAACTCATGCATTTGCATTGTATGCATTTTTCTGTTTGGGTGTCTCACGCATGAAAGATCATCCACAAGTCATCTGAAGTGTTTCAGCTAGGCGCTTTGTTGTGTCAGTCTCTCGCGTTGTAGTGTGCCAATCTAACTGCGCCTCTCCCGTCTGTGTTCCGCAGGTTACTACGCTGACGTGGAGGCTGGCTGCCAGCCGTTCCACGTATGCAGCCCCGTGCCGAACGGCGAGACGATGAAGCTTTCCTTCCTCTGTCCCAACGGCACCATCTTCAACCAGGAGGGCTTCACTTGCCAGTGGTGGAACGAAGTCGACTGCGACAGCGCCGAGCAGTTCTACTCCAAGAACGAAGAGATCGGCGTGGTGCCCGAGTCGGCAGCGAGCAACAACGTCGGCAGTGTGGTGGACGGCCCGGCCACCGAGCAGCCCCTGTACCAGGCCCCGCAGACCACCCGCCGTCCCCAGTACCAGGCCCCGCAGACCAGCCGCCGTCCCCAGTACCAGGCCCCGCAGACCACCCGCCGTCCCCAGTACCAGGCCCCGCAGACCACCCGCCGTCCCCAGTACCAGGCCCCGCAGACCAGCCGCCGTCCCCAGTACCAGGCCCCACAGACCACCCGCCGTCCCCAGTACCAGGCCCCGCAGACCACCCGCCGTCCCCAGTACCAGGCCACGCAGACCACCCGCCCCCGCCCCCGCCCCCAGCCTCAGCCCAGCCGCCCCCGCCCCCGCCCGCAGACGCGGCCGGTGCGCCCCGTGCCGAACCAGTACATCCCCCCGACCACCACCACGACCGTGCGCCCGCCGCCGGGTCTCTACAACCTGCCCCGCAACTAGACGCCACCACCGCATCTGCACCCACCAGCAGAGAGAGTCGACAGTGCCACCTGTCGTATTTATCATCAAACTGACGTATTTATCGGAGCATCTGTGAGAGCGAGTGAGTGAAGTCCGGAGCCGTGAAGTCCCTGGACAGCGACAGACGCTGCGGAGGAGTGTGGCCACCACTTCTGGCTCTGTGGAATCTGCCTTAGGTGAAGCTGAAATCAGGGAATGATATGTCTTTCTTCTTGTGTGTAGTGCTCGTTTAGACTTGGCTAGTCATACGCATCGAACGGTATCGCTTATGCCTGGATTTGTCAGTGTTCATCTGTGTGACATTTCATGTGCCTGAACTGAACAAATACATACATATAAAGCATATAGTCAAACGCCTTTTGGTATTGATGCTAGCGGGAAAGACCCAATTAATCATCTTTACTACAACTTGACTAGTTCCGGTTTGTCTGTCGTTCCGCAATGAACTCCCACACGTTCTCGGAGTCGTATTTTAAGGGACTCAAGGATTTTTTCCTCGATACTTCGAGAGTTGCGATTGTTCCCGACGAAGCTAAACCAGGCGGCCCTTTCCGTCTCCCGACAAAGGTGAATGGGTTAACAGGTCAACGATACTCTCCTATTTACCAGTCTTTGGAACGGGTCACATGCCACGGATTTTGGTCACTTTGAAAGAACATCAGCGATCCGTTGATCTTTCTTTAACGAAATGACCATAAATCATTAAACATCACAAACTGTTTTATACTGCTGTTTTGCCTTTTTGCTGGTCAAGAAGTCAATCCTGCAAAGCATCAAACCTTTTCGAGGATAGCGAAGAAACGACGGTGCGTAGCGCCGCAGTTTTCGGCGCAGCTGTTCGAGCATCAATTACCCACATAGTGTAAAAGTTTGATCTTGGGTCAGCTCAGGTCAGGTCACCAAGCCAGGCCCCGCCATCACCTCACTCCTGACGTCCTTAAACTCCTCGTCCAAACACACGTTTTTCCTCATATCCTTTACTGCCTGTCCGCCTGGGGAGGGGCTGCCCAGTGCCGTCTGCATCGCGTTCAGAAGTCTCTGAACTTTGCCGCTCGGCTCGTCACCGGCGTGCGACGTAGAGAACACATCTCGCCAGCTCTCACGTCTCTCGGGTGGGAGAGAGTAGAGGTACTGGTCGTCCGACACGATTGTACCAACGTCCGCAAAGCCTTGACCAGTCGACAGTGCCCTAAGGCGCTGCGAAACATGTTCGCCAAGCGGGCTGACGTATCGGCCAGGAGCACAAGGGCTGCCGACGCCGGAGACCTTCATCTTCCGAAATGTAGAATGGCTCAGACCCAGAAGGGTTTCTCGTACCGAGCAGTCGGCACGTGGAATGCGCTGCCATCAGCCGTGAAAGCTTGTCCGTCCAGGTGCGAATTTGTAGCCGCATTGGCAATAACCGAATGAGTGACGTGAGCGAGTGCCTCCAAATAGTGCCTATGCAAACTGTATTGTGTCGTGTAAAACAAATGTCCTTACCACATGTACTGTGCATGAGCCGTAATAGCCACGTTGTGGATGGTTTCCTAAATAAATGACGAAATGACGAATGACGTGATCCCACCTCCGAAAAATGTTTCCGGTCGTACCACAGCCACAGTTTTTGGCCGATTGATTTCGTACTTGCAGGATTTCATCAGGGCAATGGTACCTACAATGCGTTGATCTCAGATCTTGTATATCGGTGATCTAAGGTCGGGTCAATTTCGTGACCTCTCCATTATAAGCCAATGGGGAAATAATCAAATGCTTCCTATTCTGAAGATACGAATTACATCAGCCCAATTACTTCAGGATCATGTTACTATAGGCCATTGACGAAGTTCCAGTTGCAATTTGTGTTCAGTAACCCATACAGGGTCAGATGAGGTCACCCAAAGTCACCAACTTTGACTTTGACCTGTTGACCTGTTTCTCAAGGTCATGTCAGGCGCAACTGGCGTCACGTATTATCGATGCTTATAGCTAGTGCAGTTTCCGAGTGTTTGTTGTTCAGGAGCATAAGCACAGGTGTAACCAGGTTACATTTATGGTTTCCACTGAGATCGTGTTGGTGACCTCCGATGACCTGAGCTGACTTTTTGTCCTCTGGCAGTTTCTATGACATTTTTGTGACGCTGATTTCAAATTTGGCATCCATTTTACATAATTATATGTTCCACTGGGGTCATGCTCTTTCACAGTTCAACCGAGATCACTGACCTCCAATGACCTGAGATGACCTTTATGTATTCTGGAAGTTTTTAGGACATTTTGTGACGCTGATGTTAAACTTGGCACCCATTTTGCATAATTACATGTTCATTCACGATTTTAGCTCGATTATAATTCGATTTCTACACATGCACGATTTGGATGACATCCGGGTCATTGACATGTCCTCACAGGCCACCTAATTACAGAGAACCTTAAAATCGGATATCATCGGCTTCCTCTCATCACAAGCAACACGCTCGTTTTTTTTTTTAAATTGAAGCTCTAGCTCAAGTACGGGTGAAACGCCAGGGGCGTCCTCCCCTCCCCCCCCCCCCCTTCTCCCCCAGTCACAGTGATATGGTAGGATAATACAGACGTATTTTCAAGGCTCGGCCAAAATTGTACATTTTGGCGCAGTTGGACGATATTTGCAGCTTATTTATATACTGGCAGTGAGCTAATATAGTGAAGAACTGAAATATGCTATCTTTATTGGTGCAATTTATTTGGATAAGAAGAAATACTGTGCTATATTTTCATTATTTTCAGTATTTTTATCTCTTTGGATCGAATTTTCAAGCAAGCAAGTCATAATTTTCTGGCTTGAATTCTCGTTTCGCGCGCCAATAACCTCGAGACTTCTGAAAGCACTTCTGTACAATGAGATACCGAAAAACAAGTGCCGTAGAAATGGTGAAAATTAATTTCAAACCACTTGTGACTTCATGCAAGTTTACAAGTCATGTTTACCAATGCTGACAGCTGAAGTATTGTCTTTGCTAATGAGAGAGAAAATGCAGTATCGAAGACACGACGAAACGAAATTCATGCTATCATCACCCTTCCATACTTTGTGCTGTAATCTGTAAATTTTACACTGTTCCTTGTCATTTCCTTTTCTGTTTCAACCTGTCTGTTGATCAGCGCAGCGCCTCAGAGGGGTGGTGGCGGTGGTGGGAGGGGGGGGGGGGTCGACCGCTATAAAAGTGTGTGTGGGGGTCGCGACTCCCCCCCCCCCCTCCCCTTCTCGATGCCCCCCCCCCCCCCACGTCGGCGACGCCACTGGGTTCTAGGAACATATACTACCAAATGCCACCTTCATCACATCACACGACGAATCCGGGGGAATATTGCCGAAGCAATGTGTATTTCATTCGTGAAGTTTTTAGTTGTTTGTCTTCACTTTCGATCATGCTGCATTGGTTTGGAAGCGTAGATCCCATTTATATACTTTTGGGGTGGCCCTAGCCCCCCCACCCACAAGGTGCCCTCGGTCTCCACAGCTATATCTCGATCGAATAACCGATTTCACCGCAAATCTGATGAATAAATGTAGGGCTGCGTGCCAGCATTCGACAGACACGACCGATCATGAATGGGTCTCTCGAAAACATGACAACGTTGAGCCGATATCAACCCGATGCTTAGTAGGACGTCGGCCCGAAAAACGTTCAAAAACGTTTACAACTCATAATAATCATTCAATTATTCACGTCTAACCGTAATATGTGAGATGAGTTGTGCAGTAAGCGGCAATAGACAGTAACAACCAGGTAACAACTACTCTTAGTTTCGGTGCGTCGTGTTTTATTCCAAAGAGATACCGTTTTGTCTTTGCAGGGGAAATTGCATGGATTGGATATGCACTGAATAAAATAATAATTTGATGAGGAGTTTATAATTGCACCGACTATTTTATCTTGGGCTAACGAAATAGTTTTTGTTTCGAAAATGGAAGGCCTCACAAAATGAACTGCTAATGTTTTTGTTTACAGTGTAAGGGATATGATGTCTCAAATTGAGCCCTCGGCTCCACTGGCGCAACCAGAACGTCCAAAAACGTCGGTTTTTGGGAGTGTCAAAATTCGCCAGACTTTGTTTTGTTTTTGCATTAACCCGCGTCGTGCAGGGGTTGAGGTGTTTAGCGGGGAGTTGGGACGCCCCCGATTTGTTTTTCTCGGGAATATTATGACAATGGCGGTGTGCAGCAGCACCGTTTCTGGCACATCTGTTTCGGCATGAATTGTGCACCTTTAGTTTAACAAATTTGACTTCGGGTCATCTCAGGTGAGGTCACCAGGTCACGTCAAATGTTCCCACCTCCAAAGAAGGATGTGGTCGTGCCACAGCCACAGTATTTGACTGAGAGATGTGACACAGGATTTAATCAGGCCATAAGTAGGTACTCACAATTCTGCTATCTCTGATTTTTGTTTTATAACGGTGAATTTAGGTCAGTTCGATCTCGTGACTTCACCAATATAAGTTTACGGGAAAATTTATAAATGCTTCCGCTATCAGGAGAACACACACTAGATCAGACCAATGGTTGTAATAACATGCTATTTTATCTCACTCTTGATGACCCAAGCACAAATTTACTCAATGATCGCCACATGGTCAGCTGGTCAGTTGGGGTCATTTGAGGTCACCACCATGCCTGCCAATAACTCTTAAAGGAATAGTACACCTTGGGAAACGTACGTGGAATGATGGAAAAGAGTGTGCTGATTACGGTTCTGGCATTCGTTTTTGCGAAAAAGGTACCAATTTGGCATAATTGGAAAAATATTGATATTATCCTCGCCATATAGGGGGTTGGGGCCTGACAGCCCCCTCAAGGAAGGGGGGAGGGGCTGACAGCCCCCCCCCTGAGGTTTTTCTTCAATAACGTTTTACACAAGTTGCCCATCTTGCTGACATTTTCAGTAGCTTAGTTCACAACAATTATACGTATGCTGTAAATTTGAATTTGTAATTAGGTGAGAATTTTGGGGGATAATCATGTTTTTATGACGTCATGTTGGTGGAAAAATATAAATATTTGAAAAATCGTAGAAACAGAGTTTTAAAGGAAATTGCGAACACAATTCACCAAAGATAAAACTGTCATTTTTTTAAAGCCATCTCGGTTTGCAAAAAATTTGGGTTTTGACCCCAAAAATAAAAATAAAACTCTTTTTTTGGGAAAAATCACCACAAAATCAAAACTTTCAAAGATGTTAAAAAACCGGAATATTTGTGAGAGAACTGAGTATGGACAATACTCAAACAAAATTGAAAAGCAATATCTCTATTTTGACTGGGTGATGGCTCCCTAAGTGTAGGAAATCATGACGTCATTTTTTTAATAACTATTTTTGACTTTTTTTGACAAGATACGAACAATTATCTTTTCTGCATTTCTGAGACAACACTGGTCTAGGTACATTCCTTTTTATTTACATTTATTCATTTCTAATTTTGAGGTTTTCTGACAAGAGCAAAATCGCTGTTCTGGACGTGGTCGATCCGAGGTCATTCACTTGACCTGGGAATACAATGTGTGAATTTTTACACATAGGCCTTCTATGAGTAGAGTTAGAATGGCGTTGCGTGAACACATACCCATAATGTTCATGTGCATAAATAAATGTGATATACCTACCCACAAATGTGTTATGTGTGTTCATCGGTATGTGGTGGATGCAAGTAAATATTGCAACTACCGGTACTAGCCACCCATCAAACGGTGTGCCTTTTGAAGACCAGTGTGGACATTATTTGCAATTGGAAATCCAATACAAATTGACAAAGTTATAGCCAATAATATTTTGAGCTAAGCGACACTTCAACGTAAACAGTAAACAAACTTTGTCAAAATTGAATCAATATATTGCATGAACACCGACCAGCTACCAATCAACAAATGCGTCTTATCACTAAGCATCTATTGGTAATTTTCAATTGGAAATCTGTTCACAATTGACCGATGTAATTACTTAAAACTGTAACCACAGGCAGAAAGTATCCCATATCTATCGCAGTTACAGGTGCACCTGCTTCTATTGCGAATAATATTGCAGTTACCGGTTCGAGCCACCCTTTAAAAGGTGTGCCTTTTCAAGGCGAGTGTCGGTATTATTTTCAATTGGAAATCCAATGCAAATTGACAAAGGTATGGCCAATAATATTTATAGCTCATGAACACATGATGCGTTTCGGTGGCGGCCGTTCCAAATAGCAAAAACGTGGTTCTATTACCCTGGCGAAAACGAAGTGCGGTAGGAATACTAATGACGTATGCGAAACGTCACAAGATTTGTCCCTTTAAAATATGAGCAAATATACCCAACGGTTTTTGCGTTGAAACTCAGCAACTAGGTCGTTTTGGAAGGACAAATTTCGGATTTGGAGATTTCGCAGTACTCCTGACAATCTGGCTATCTTAGTTAAAAAATAATGTTACAGGTGTACTATTCCCTTTAATTAAATAAAGATAGAGACATGAAACCGACATCACTGTGTTAATGTGTAACATGATCTACCTGGGTTACCGCATAACCTGGGGTGATTTTGACCTGAGGTCAAAATTTGAATTTGACCTAACCCGATCATTATGGACATGGTTCGAAGTTCTTGACGAGAAAAACAGGATAACGACAGAATACCTATCTATCGTTGGCCTATATATGTATTAGAGAAGAAGTTATGTACTAAAGACTTTTTGACAAAAACAATGTGTCCTGTGCGTGACATCTGGAACCTACTATACTTTCGAACTGATCTAAAAATAGAATACACCTAAGCAATGACAAATCTAAGACCTTGCCTTTGCTTTTCAGTTTGTTGCTCTTCCTAGCTATCGCAGTACATTAAATATGTTGGGGCTTCTGGAGCAAATTGCTAAAAACTAAAACTAAAACATGTTTGGCCTTCGATGACATGTGTCTGGTGGTGATCTCAATATTGAGCTGAACAAAAAATAATCGAAATAATGTCGACATGAAATTAGACGAGCTATCTAACGGCATGTTTGGATTATGCCTATCATTGGATCCGAGTTCGAGGAGGCGCTGAGATGCCTCCACTGGCACGACAAAGGTGGCGCCGATCACCGGCAGGGCGCAGGTTAAGAACTGCTTGATAAACTCTCCCTTGTATAAGCTGCATAGATCTTCCCATAAAATCAGGAAAGGTGTTAATTTTAGTTCAATTTCAGCCGTTTTGGTAATGTATGGCGCCGATGGACCTCTTCGATCCGGTACTGTTCTGCCCCACCCCCATCGTTTTCAAAAATCGACACGGCTGGCGTGAACCTTTGTCGATGTGCATTAGGGCGGTTCATTTTTACACGAATGCTAAATTTTCTTGGTGGCACACTTTTTCCCGTTATTTTTCGACTACGCTGAGTCCAATGGCTGAGTTTTGGTGTGTGATGGAAAGAGGGTTCGGACGTGTTTCAAGACCTCCTGAACATGGCTTGATATCTTTGAATCTAGAGCGAGTAGTAGTGTATAAAGTATCTCTTAACGTAATTTGAAGAATTTTATGCAAGTGGCCAAATTTTCATCTTAAAATCCATTACCATAATTTAGATAATGGGTGTTAAAAAGTGAGTAATTTTCTATTTTTTTATATTTTGCCATTTTGTTTCGTGAAGCCGGGATCAGAAAACGGCAAATGATTTTTGTCCTAAAACGCGCGCCAAAATATCAGCTGCACCTCGCTGATAGTGGTTTACGTAAAACGGCATGACTGAAAATAATGACGAACAGCAAGATTGCATTTGCATCAGCCGAGCCGAACTCAACGTGATTGTCGAAACGGTTGCCCAAAAGGCGGTACAGAAGGCGGCAGAGCAAATAGGAGAGACCTTGGCTTCTGACCTGCAAGATGCCCTACGTGCCACCAGTGATGAGCTTGGTAGATTTGCTGATAGGCGCATGGACAATCAACCATGATGTGGATGCCAAAACAAGAGAACTGCAGCAGTACAAGGAAGCTCAATCAAAGTCGAAACTATGCCCATTAAAGCAACGGAGACTCTTTCAACGGAACGAGTAGTGGAACGAGCCAGACATAAGCGAAATGAGACAAAACCAAACAAACAAGTGGAGAACATCGCAATAAAGCATACCGAGGTCGATAACGTACCTAGGACAGATCAAGCCAACCAAGGTGAACAAGTCACAGGAAGTGAACCGATCGACAATGCCAATGATGGCTGGACTCGAGTAGTAGGAAAAAATAAGAGAAGCAAAGTGCGAAGATATGCAGCAGTATTGATCGGGGGACAAAATGTAAGCAGAATCAAAGCTGCTGCTATGGACGAGTTCTCTTTCGACCAAAACGTCTCTTTTGTTGCAGCAACCTCTGATAACTTCAATCAGTCGCTGCGTAATGTGACCCAAACATCAAAGCGAAGGAGATTGAGGTCGTCATGCATTTGGGAGCTGAAGACGCCGTAGACCATAGCGCAGACTACGTTTTAGACAAACTGGCGAACATGGTGGACTATGCACGCCACCTGAAGAATGTAGAAAAAGTTTCAGTTTGCTCGCTGGAGGAGAGAAGGGACGCTGGGTCGACTGTCTATGAAAATGTGAAGACCATCAACACAGAGCTCGCCCAGCTGTGTATGTCAACGGGTTCTACCTTCATCGACATACGCCCTCGGCTCAAGGAATCACTCTTCGGAGAAATTAACAGAACAGACATACTGTACACGTTCGAAGGAGCTCGTAATGTAGCGCAGCACATCCTCGGTGAGACGGCAGGTTTTTTTAGATTGAAGGCAGCGACCGCTACTGGTACCCATGTCAAGTCATCACATACTAATTCGGCTCAATTACGTTTCACAAAACAACCAAGTTTTCTTACCACCAATGCCAACGGTCTTTGTGCGAATACAAAACAAACTGAACTTGCACTCATATTGCATCGATATGGCATATATGTGGCTGTAATTACAGAAACGCACTTGGACAAAAATGTGCCTGATGGTCAAATATGGCCTCAGGACTGGAAATTTGTTATGTTTGGGCAGTGTGTAAAACCAGGGGCAACTATGGCACCAGGGGCAACTATCGCCGCCGCCTACCCCCAGCCGGATACAAAACGGTACGCCGAGACAGAAACTTTCTTGCAGTGAACAAGTGTAAGGGTGGTGGTATCATTATGTACGTGAAAAACGGCTTACAATACATTGAGCCCAACATTCATGTCCCGGATGACCTAGAAGTTTGCTGGTGTGTCCTCAGACCATCACATACAGAGAGTATAATTGTCTCTGGGGTATACATTCCGCCTGATGCGAGCGCATCTCGAAGGCGTGCGATAGCTGATCACCTAATGGAAACTATTGATAATCTGCGATCACTCAGGCCTAGAGCAAAATCAGTCATTTTGGAGATTTCAACAGTATTTTTTATGTTAACTCATTAGCTCAACACCTGCAGCAAATAGTAACAGAGCCAACCAGAGGGACATCAGTTCTTGATATCATCTTAACCGATTGTAACTCACAAAATGTGCCTAACACTGTACCGGCGATATGAACGTCAGATCACAGCACGGTGATTTGGGCCAATTTTGAACAGAAAGAAATCGCGCATCAGTATCGCACGTTACGACCATTGAAGGACTCTTGTATGAGGCAGTTTGGTCAGTGGATTTGCGCACAAGATTGGTGCGATATAACAACCCTACATGACGTAAACCAGGCTGCTGAGGCGCTCGAGCAACAACTGCAGACTGCATATGAAGAGTTCTTCCCCGAGGTAAAATACAGATGTAACATTAACGAGCCTCCATGGATGACAAAGCGACTCAAAGAGCTCATCAACCTCCGAAACAGGGCCCACAGCCGTCGCCAATTGGACCGACTTAGGCAGCTAAGAGACATGGTCCGGTATGAGATCTCCTCCGTAAAAACTCAATGGTATAAACAACAAATGAACAAGATTGCATCTGATAAAGGTGTATCCTGGTATAAACAAGTGTCCAAACTAACCAACCGTAAACCGAAACCCTGGAACCTAGAAATGCCTGAAACCCAAGAAAAAACCAAGAAACCCACCCCGACGTCGCCGGGGGACCTGCGACCATTGAGTCACACGCCCAACGTTTAGTAAAGTTTTGGAGCAATTCATAGTGCCGCTCATCCTGGCTGACATAAGGCCAAACATTGACATTTGCCAGTATGGAAACATGAGAGGAGTATCTACCTCTCACTACCTGATTAGATTAATGACACAATCTACTGACTCAGCTAGACAATGCTGATAAGCTATTCTCAGTGATCATGTACGACTTCAAGAAGGCCTTCGATCTAATAGATCACACAACAGTCATACAGAGACTCCTGGACATGGGACTCCGTCCCGCGTATGCAAACTGGCTCTCCTCATTTCTCCAGAACCGCCAGCAGCGGGTCAAGATGCCAGATGGCTGTCTCAGCTCCTGTAAACCGATAACCTGTGGCACCCCACAGGGCACCCTCGTTGGACCAGTAGCCTTAGGGGTGGAAAAATCGCCAAATATTTGACACTTTTCTGTAACCATCCTAATATCACTTATTTTGTTCCGGCGATATTACATGCCTGCACTGTTTTGGTTCTTCCGGAAATGTAAATTAGATATATTTAAACAGATACAACATAATCTGCATGTATTTACCTTGTATTTAATCAGTTGCATGGCTATTTTCTTTTGTATAGGTATGTTTAGTTTTTTGGGGACTCCATCACTATGCACGAAGCATAACTCTTACCGACACAAGTGGCTTTCTAAAGAGTTTGTCGCATCAAGACAAAGGAAATTGTAACTTATGAGTAAAACATCAGTCGTAGTGGCATTGCATTTTTCAATACATAACCTCTTGACAAAAAGTTGCCTCCAAAATTATTTCGAATTGAAGTGATGCACACGTCACACATACGCTTACAGGCCCGCATTAGGGTTGACTTCGTGACCGTGGGGACCTGCTTGCGATGGGCCACCATAAAGATAGTGTATGGAGTACTCAGGGGTATAACTTCTCCAGAAAAGTTTAGGGCGAGGGCTGAACTGGGAAAATCGCTTAAAGTACCTTCAAAATTCACAAAAATACAGATTTCTCCCCGGATTTGACCCACTTCCTCGTCCAAGGTGGGGGGGGGGGAGGGGCTGGATAATGGACAATGGACAATGGACAATGGACATCCCCGCAGGGCGAAGCTGCGAGGAGGGCCCAAGCCATGACGGTGTCAACACTCCCGGGTTGCAACTCGAGGTCCACCACATGCCTTGTGGCCAGCGACGACCAGTCCCGTGTTGACGTGGGCGTGACAGAGGACGGAGGACCGGTTACGGGGAGGATTAAAAGGGACTTTTGTAAAAAGATACGTATAACACTTACTTTCTACATTATGTACTGTAGTACTACCTTTTCCTGAGCTTTAGGCAGTAAAATACCTAAAAAATGAAGGTATGTGATATACGTACCTTCATTTTCCAAATCTTTCACTGCTTGAAGATCGTCTTTATTTCGGGCAGTTTAACAGAAAAGCTCAATGAAAGCTGCGCATTGTATCGCAGTATATCACACTGTTCTATACACTCCAGCATTGCTTTCTTCTCCAGTCACTGAGATCGCCGTCTTGCATGAGTTAAGCCAGTACTCCAGTAGGTCGGCCAGCCGCGCGCGGCGGCGACTGGGAAGAGCGGGAAGACGTCAACGCGCTGGTGGTTAACACCCTGAACCGGTCGATGCCAGGACTCAACTTCGACGCGAGCGACATAGACCGTGCTCATCATCTGCCCGGCCCCAACAACCGCGTGATCGTGCGGTTCGTGCACTCGGGGCAGGGCAGTGTGCGCGACCAAGTGATGACGCGAAGACTCGAGCTGCGCGGGAAGGACCTGTACGTCAACGAGTCGCTGACAAAACTCGGAAGCCGAATCTTCCGGTCCTTCCTGGCTGCCAAACGCGAGAAGAACATTTATACTGTGTACTCTCGCAGCGGGAATGTCTTCTTCAAGGAGAAGCAGCACGGGGTGAGCACGCTAGTGGACTCCCTGCAGCGACTGCGTGAGCTGGGATACGGTGTGCTGGAGCGGTAGTGAGCTGCGACTCGGTTCTCCAGGGACAGGCGACACGACAACATTAGCGTCCACCGTCGTTGTGACGTCGAGGCGAGGTGAGACCGGAGCTCTGTTGGAGCACCGACTGCTTTCTGAGGTGACGCCACGATCCTCGCTAATGAGTGCTTTTCTAAATTTTTTCTTCTGAAGTGTAAGTGTAACTTTGTCGTTCTCTGTTTCGTCGCCGTGAGTAATACCGTAAGAGTCACTCTGCAGCTCGGCTGATCGCGCCGTTTGTCATACTGTGTATCGCTGTAACTGCTTTCTTTATGTTGATAACGTAAACATCCTGATGACGTGGTCACTCGTGTTAGGTCTAACCGTGTCGACGATGGTGAAAACTCAGTTTTTTTCTTCTCCAAATGTTAGTATTAACTCAGTAGCTGCTGCAGGCTCCGTGTTCTTGTTTTCTTTGTTATTCTGTTTTTGTTCCGTTACAGCTTGTTTTATTACACCAGACAGACTTGCTCACAGACGCACTCGCTCACATATACATATGTAGATGTTCATGCAAGCAACACGCACGTACATGGTACACACACACACGGACCACGGACACATACGCGCGCGCGCACGCACTCATGTACACATACACACTGATAAACACACGAACGGCAGCTCTCTGGATAACATTAAAACACGAAAATATTTCATTACAGTCTGCGGAAGTTTACTTTGTAGACTCGAAATCCATGAAGCCCCTACATCAATCCTTAAACGATGGATGAGTTAAATATATTATCAATGAACTGCAGAGGCCTTGGCGGGCAGAAGAAAAGACGAGATGCAGTGCATTATATCCGTCAATTAAACTTTAACGTAGTCTTTCTTCAAGACACGCATATGACAATTCCTGCGTTGCCATATTTCAATAGTTTATGGAAAGGTAAATGTTATCAATCATGTCATTCCTCACGCAGTCGCGGAACATGCATATTAATAAGTAAGAATACACAGCATAACCTTATTACACAAATTAGTTCTGACTGCGGAAACTACGTTATTTTTATATGTAAGATACATACGGACGTATTTGCCTTCGTAAATATATATGGACCAAACAATGATCAGCCAAGTTTCTTCAGAAAAGTTTTGATCATCTCAATGATATCGAAGTTGATCACATTATAATAGCCGGTGACATGAATCTTGTTATCAATCAGGAAGTAGATTGTCTGAATTACGTAAGGGAAAATAATGTAAACCGCAAAACGAGCGTTTATGCATTTAGTAGAGAACTACAATTTGGTTGATATATGAAGATACTTGTTTTCTATGATATAAAACTGATCATAGTGCAATAACTCTCGCTATCAAAACCAAACAACAACCCAGAGGTAATGGACTCTGGATGTTTAATATTTCACATTTACTAAACGAAGAATATGTAAGCCGCATAAAAACGTGCATATTTGACACAATAAAACAGTATGCAGCACCAATATATGAGCAATCTTTCTACACTGAGCCACGCAATTATAATACGATACAATTAACAATAAATGATTGTTTGTTCTAACGCTCATAATGATGGTACGTGGTGAAAGCGTCAAATTTTCCAAACATAATGCTAAACAGAATAGGACGCTAGAAGATAAACTAAAACGTGAAGTTGACAAAGCACAAGAACAATTTAACTCTAGTTGCTGGAAAACGATCTTAATCAGCTCGATATAGCAAACAAGAAGCTGGAAGAAGCGAGAAAATCCAAAATAGAGGGTCTTATTGTTCGTTCAAGAGTCCAGTGGCGCGAACAAGGAGAAAAGAACTCTAAATACTTTTTGTCGCTGGAGAAAAGGAATGGTAATACAAAAAAAACATTCAGTATATTAAAAAAGGAGTTCGCATTATCTCCCAAAACAATACGATCCTTACAGAGTTTTCACGGAATTTGGAAACCAAGTATAGCAGCAAAAATAATAATGAGGTGAATGACGAAATCGTTTCCAGAAATATTACAACAACAATAAATTATAATGATAGAATACGATTAGAGGCAGAAATATCGTTACTGGAGCTGACAGAAGCATTGCAGGGAATGAGAAAGGGAAGAACACCAGGGTCAAATGGTTTCCCGGTAGAATTCTTTAGATCATTCTGGCCTGAATTAGGGCCATTCCTGCATCGCGCATTTATAGCGTCACTCACACAAAAACAAAACTTACCTTCACATAGAATAGGGACTATCAAACTTATACCCAAACAAGGAAAGTAACCACACGAGATGAAGGGTTGGAGACCAATTACTTGATTAAATGTTGACTATAAAATAATTTCCACAGCAATGGCAAACAGACTCAAAAGCATAATAGATAAAATAATTAGTCCTTGTCAAACTGCTTACATTTCTGGTAGATACATAGGCGAGAATACTCGATTGCTTTTTGACACAATAGCCTTAACCAAAGATAAAAAAAATACCTGGAATGATTGTTGCTGCTGACTTCGAAGCGGCATTTTAGTCGATAGCATGGGATTATTTACGGCTTGTGAGGAAAAAATTTAACTTCGGTGATAATTTCCTACAAATGATTGATCGTTGTATCTCAATCCTCAGAATTATTCCCGCATTATGCTAAACGGGAACCTCAGACCAGAAATATTTTTACAACGTGTAATTAGACAAGGGGATCCATCGTCCGGATATTTATTCGATATGGCAGTTGAAGTGTTGGCAGGCTAGATAAACCGATCTACAGAAATAAAAGGAATAAACATATCACCAGAAAAGCAGATTCGCATTTCCCAGTATGCCGATGACACAATTTTGTTGTTAGATGGCACACACAGTAAAGCCAGTAAGAGGTGCTATGAATGAGCTTGTTCAATTTGCCCATCTCTCCGGCCTTAAAGTAAATTTAGATAAAACAGCGTGCCTACCAATTGGAACTTTAACAAAAAATGATATACCAGAGGACTTGGCGATTACAATTGTGAGTGACCTAAAAGTACTTGGAATACACTACACAGCTACAAATCTAGATACAATTACAGCGCAAAATATTGAACATAAAATGTCTGTTATCCATAGAGAGATAGAGCAATGGAAGAGGCCTAATCTTTCCCCAGTTGGAAAGGTATGCATAATAAAAGCGTTATTATTGTCAAAACTTGTACATTTATTCATAGCATTGCCAAACCCACCTGCGCAATACATAAAAGAAATAGAAACGAAATATACATATTTGTTATTATTGTTAGAAATGTATTGATATATTTGGAATAAGCACAATCCTATTAACTAGGAAGACGTGTACCATGTCAAATATATATATATATATATATATATATATATATATATATATATATATATATATATATATATATATATATATATATATATATATATATAATATATATATATATATATATATATATATATATATATATATATATATATATATATATATATATATATATATATATATATATATATATATATATATATATATAT
>JAXIVJ010019315.1:0-20057 GCA_036785665.1 Chirona hameri | reverse complement strand
CAGTTTTGACGATTGGTTAGCCTCAATTGAGAAAAAAGGTGTAGTATCCGAGGGCCGGCTCAATCCACTGCGGTCTCCGTCAATGGTCGACGACTTCCGTCGCCCTTGGGGTAGGGACGACTGAACGGGACGATCGGATGCTGGTGCTGTGCCAATGGAAAGAGTTATTGGATGCTAAGAGTTGCGACACACAAGCACCTATGTGTGACGTCACTGCTCCGATTTTTCATGAAGAAATTCCTGCAAATAAATGTGGAACTCTCGTAAGAACAGTGCGGGAATTTTGACTTCTCAGTTTGCAGACGTGAAATTTTGCCACATGAAAAAGGCAGTAGCTGACCTGAAGGGGTTCAGCACCGAAACGTATGACAGCACCATGCAGGGGTCCTTGGATTGCTTTGAGGCTAGGGTGGGGGATTGGAAAATTAAGGTCTTTAAATATGCATCAGAGTGGGAAATTCAGCTCTGAAATGAGCATTATGAAGGAGCATAACGCAAGGCCGTGTGATGGACCCAAGTGATGTTCCTACTTGTCCCCGAAAAATATCACGCCTCGGTCAGCTGCTGCATGTAATAACATTTTCTGGGAGGGAGTGGAAAATGCTTTGTGAAATTGTCAAAAAGAGCGGGAAAATGGTGTTACTAGAGTGTCATTTTCCACCCAAATTGTCCGATCCCAGGACACTGGCACCATGAGGGTGTGACTGTGGAAACGCTCCTTACAGTGCATAATAATGTACCCCAATGTCCACAGGATTTGATCAAGCGCCACGCCAGGGACAAGTTCCGAAACAAGAGGGCCTCTCACAAAAGAGAGCTGTCACCTGATTCGCGTGCGAACAGTGTAAGTTTTGTGCTGCTAATACCTTCTTTTTATATATATTAACCTTTATGTGTTATTCATATATCACATTATGCAGATATAATTATGATTAGTAGATATTTCAATATAATAACTTTACTATATATCATAATGAGATATTTATGTTAAAATAGATAAACCTTTCTCTCATAATAACGAAAGAATGACTTATCTGTGTCTTCTAGAAGTCTGCTTTACTTTTCATTGTATTACTGTTTGGTGACTACAACAATTTGTAATGTTTGTGAAGCAAGTTTATTAAAACAAAATACAAGTCAGATTTGTGCATCAACAAGAATGACTGTCGGGTTGCTGCTTTGTGTTATCGAACAACCAAACAACCTGTATCAGCGCATGCGCAATGTTGTCGAGTGTGCTGTCGATAGATAGGCATTGATCTGTGCGTAGGTAGTGTAGCGCGGGGCAGCGTGCGCGAAGAGGGCCGGGTGGGCTAGTGCCGCCCGAAAGATTTAGGGAGAAGGGCTCTCTAATTTACCGTCAAGAGGAAACATAGAAATCGATGGTTGAGAGAGACTGCCTGAGCTCGGCGTGAGCTGGGGTTGTTTGTTTGAGTGTATTCTTCGACTCTGCAGGCGTGTTGCTGTTGGAGTAGAAGGCAGTGAGAAAACACGAGGTGCCCCTTTGCATACAAAATGTATCTTCGAGATGCTTCAGTTTTGAGGCTGATCGATCCATCACATCATATAGGCAGGTTTGCCAATTCACTGCTCAAGGAGGGGAGGAAGTATGTGGTCATGTGGGCTGGATGAGTGATTCAGTAGGGTAGTAGACCTCTTCCCATGATTCCAAACTAGGATATACGAAAAGTGTGAGCTACGCCATCCGTTCCATCGACCCATCACCCGACCTATTACTATCCAACAATCTCCAGACCGAAATTAACACATTGTCGACATTAGCGTAACGGATTGTTTGGTTCTTTTGAGTCATATTCCATCTCTGATCTGACTGAGTTATGTTCAAACTCCTACTGGGCCTTAACCCGGCATTGACTGGGGTCTCAGCAGAACGCCATTGACTGGGGGGGGGGGGGGGGGCGTTAAACGCCCCCCCCTGGTTACCTTCCGAACCAATGATCGCAGCGAGACGCGCAAGGCGGCAAACGAAAGGTCTGCATTGCCTGAATGAATGCGATTTCAGCTGGATGGCATTGATGTGTTTCAGGTGGTCCCGGCGAAGAGGCGACGCGTGGTGGGGCTACCCAACTACGCACCGGCACCGCCTGCCGAGGGTGAAGTCGTCATGCAGCGAAAGATAAATGAACTGCGTCACGCCGAAACTGCTGCAGAGCTTAAGCAGCTCCTGGAGGAGACGTTTCCTGGGAGGCGGGATGCCATCATCAAGGGAAAGACGATGCGAGAGATCCTCGCTGACTTCCCGCATCTCTTCCTTGACGAAGGGGTAAGATTGATGGACTAGGGGATTTGGGGTCAGCAGTTAACTCACAAGCAGTCCCTGACAGACATCACAACTGTTAGTGATGCTGGTTTTGGTATGTTGAATCGCAATTGTAATACATAAGTTGAACTGAATATGCAAGTTGAATTAAATCGCACATTAAAGCAGGGCTGCGGAATCGTGAGTCAAAGTCGGAGTTGGAGTGGGTTGGAGTTGACAGTTTTGACCTTATAAATGGCACCCCTCCCAGCCTGTCAAAATCTAATGGTGAAGACAAAATTACAATTGGTCGAGTAGTTTCATTGCATGGGCTTGTCAGACAATATTGTCTTTTATACCCTCCCACCATGCAAACGGAACGAACTCAACTCTGAAGCATGGACCAATAACTTGAACTTTTGAACTTGAATGGTCGACTCCATCTTGCAGATGCATGATCATTTATGATCGTCTTGTTTCAGTTGAATGCATAGGCTCTTCAGGCCTATTTTATGTGACAGATATGCTGTTTTTTTTTCTCGATGATTTCCCTCTGTATGCGGGCCTTGTAGATATGATGGATAATAAGGCTCTGCTCCCTATCAGCAGCGATGATGCATTCTACAGCTGGGAGTTTTCTCTCTAACTTGGTGTGGTACCTCCTTTGGGCCTCTTCTCTATCATCTTTGAGTTTCATACATTCAAAGAGCATATGCTCTAATGTTTCAATACCATCGAGACAAAGTGGACAGGTGCTATTTTGATTTATGTGTCTCCTGACCATTCCTGTGGACACCCATGAATGTCCTGTTAGTACAATTATTTGTGTTATTGTGGCTTGTCTGACAATTGTGCTGTATTTGCTAGATGCCAGAATGCACTTGATGCTTCATACTTGTTATTTTGCGGCAACATTGCCAGCCATCTTAGGCTTGACATATGCTCTATAGTAATCTTGGTTTCCTTGCTCATGCAGTGATTCACGGCCATGCGAACTATCTTGTTCAAAGATCTGTGTAGTTCTCCTGTTCCCTGTTCAACTAAAACAGTTAGACTTTGCAAGTCAAGTGCTTTGAGCAATTTCTTCCAATGACGCACAAGACTACTGGTCCGGTCAGTGTTGACGGCTCCATGAATGATTACGTATCTGGTTAGCGTATGCTCCTTGGCAGCTTTCAGCAGGAAACCTATAAACTGTAGGGCTATCTTTGTCAAGAGAATAGAACATGTTGGTGCACCTAGCATTATACAAGTTACCATCTTCTGTGTTTTAGCAGGTATTCCTTGGATGAGTCGGTCAAGACGCACCAACATTCCTTCCAAGTAAGCAATTTCAGCTGCTGATAGGGACGTGACCGCTAAACTATATATCAGAATTGGTTCGGCATATATCTTCCACGTAGTGTAGTGGGTTATGGGGCTATCTCTTTTTAGGTCAAGTCCATTCTTGCATTTGGCAAAGAACGCCCTTCTTGCTATCTTCATGCCTTCTTCTATTCTTCTTCTTGCTGGATTCCTTGTTGTCATGATGATACCTAGATGAGTGTATTCATCTGTCTTCTCAATTGTTTTGGTGCCGAGCCTCCAGTTGTAAGGTTCTGCCGTGCCAAAGACCATTACTTTACTCTTTGTTGCGTTATACCTATACTGCCACATGCAGCTATGCCTGTATGCGATGTCTAGCATTTCTTGGAGTTCGTATGGGTCAGTACTAATAAGCACTTCATCATCAGCGTAAGCGATGACTGGAACTTGTTTGCATCCTATGGTAGCCCCTTTGCCAGCTTCTAGTAACATGCATATTTTGTCTTCCATGTACATTACCAGCATGCTGGAGGACAACACGCCACCCTGTCCCTGTTCTATGCGGCCGTCAGTAGAGACCGCTTCTCCCACCTTGACCTTCACATAAAATTATCTGTACAGGTTACGAAGTATGACGACGAGTCTTGGCGGTATGTTTGCACATATGAGTTTGTATATTAGTCCGTTGTGCCAGATAGAGTTGAAGCATTTTCGCACGTCAAGGAACGCGACATATGTTGTTTTCCCTATGTCTCTGTTAGCGGATATTACTTCTTGTAAGACGAAGTTGGCTTGTAGTGTGCCTCTGTTTTTCTGATAGGCAAACTGGAGTTCCGATGGAATGTTAGCTTCAGCCATCTTCGGCTACAATCTCTGCACCACCATCATCTCAAACGCCTTACAGAGCATAGTGAGGACAGATATATCCCTACAATTATCAGTTTGAGACGGATCGCTGCCATGCCCTTTGAACACTGGAGTGACTAATCCAAATTTAAAGTTTTCTGGTATTTTACCAGTATCTAGAATCTGCTGCATAGCTTTAGCTATTGCCGAATTCGCTAACCCCTGCGCTTCCTTCAGGTGCTCTGTGGTGATTTCATCGAAGCCCGGGGCTTTATTATTCTTCATGGATTGTATGGCTACTTCCACTTCACTTACATTGATGGGATCTACTTGGTCCAGATCATTATAGTTTGTTTCGTATTTATTGCGTACGTCTTCCACTACTCCATTCACTGCCTCTTTCCAGTTCTTATCAAAGCTGTTACTCTCAGTTGGTTTACCTGTGCGAACGAAATGAGTTAAAAACGTCTGTGCGATCTCATTTGGTTTAAATACTTCCGTGCCGTCCACCACGATTCTCGGTATTACCCTATTGGTTCTGGATTGTCGCATGAATGAGAAGTACCTTTTGGATAGATGGCTACATTCCATCTCTCTTCTTACATCGTCCCTCTGTTTTCTCTGTAGTTGTTGTCTTCCCTGCTCGTTCAAATATTGTCTCTTGATTGTTCGAAACATTTCCTCTGCCTTTTTTATATCTTGTCCTTCGGCTGATTTCCAGGTCTGTTTCGCCGCCAAACATTTTGTCCTGTATTCTGTTAGCATTGGGTTCCAACAGTGACTCGCTTGGTTTTGCTTCCCCCTTCTGGGTAGCACTTCTGCTGCTCTTCTAAATCCTTCAGCTACTTGAGCAATGTTCTTAGCGTTCTGCATTATACTACGTATCCTCTCCTGATATTCTTCCGTTGCGCCATTTCTCCTGGCTCTTTCCCAGTTTATTCGTGGTCTTCTTGGTGGACTTGGCTCATGCACAGGTCCGGCTGCCGTTATTGTCATCAATACTGGTTCATGGTCTGATTTATTTAACGCACTGCGTTCTGGTATATTATATATCTTAATCAAGTTGACGTGAAATTTGTCGACGAGAAAATAGTCTAGCAGTGATACAGGCGTCGTTTCTTGCATGTAGAATGAGCACAATCCATCAATTTATGTCTTCGGGATCACAAGATCATACTCATATATGAGTTCTGCAATGTACTTCTTGTTGTAGTGAGTGTCTCTTCTCAGATCAACATTCAGGTCAGCTCCAATAATAAGCATTCTCCCCATTCCATGTTTCTTTACGATGGCGCTAATTCTGTCTATCGTCTCCTGATACTCTATTATCTTATCTGCAGTCGTTCCAGTTGGCATGTAGGCAGCTATCAATAACATTTCAATGAGGTATCCCTGTACAATTACTGCTACTACTCTTGGGCTGCCCGTATCGCCCAGTGGTATCAATTTCAGCTCTTCCTTTGCTAGTATGGCAACACCACCATGACCACGTGCTCCTAATTTGTCGGTAGTTGCATAGTCGTAGTGTGTATCGTAACTTGTGGCAATTACAACATAGCCATCCCTTCTTAGGCTACTTTCTTGGCTTGCTTTTGACGTCCATGTCTCATTCAGAAGAATAATGTCGGCATTTGCTAATAGTGAGTTTGTGAACTCGTCGTCAGCCTTATAGCCCCGACAGTTGTACTGGACGAGATGAAGTTTTTTGTCTGACCACCGATTTCCCCTCGCATGCCAAATTTTGAGTTCCAGATGATATTAGTTTGGTCTCTTCGGATTTTCCCCATTTGGTGTTTCTGTTGAAGTAGGTTTGCTTTGCTGTTTGCTTTCCTATAGCTGATTGCTCGTACTCCTTCGTGTGCTGTCATCCCCTGGATGTGATTCATTTCCTCCTTTTCGTTTTTGCTATACCACGGGTCCCATGGTTGTCCTTGGTTAGGCTGTTTGTCTTCTTTGCGTGTGCTTGGGGGTATGTTGCTATATCTGACATCCTGTTTCCACAGTCCTCGGGTGTCGTATCTCTGCAAGTTCCATGGTTTATCGTACCACGTTCTCTGGATGTTTCCGTTGCTGTGGTGCGAGAGGTTAGGTCTTTGAGGACGGTTGTCTGGGCGTCTTGTTGGATGCCAGTTGCTCGATTGCTTCACCTGTAGTTGTGTAGTATTCCCCTCGGTACGGTGTTGCCAGTCAGTGTGCTGCTGTTGGTTATTCCGCCCGTATTTGAGAGCGTGTCTGTAGTCCATCTGCTGTGTCTGTGGATATTGATTGTGATAAAGTTGTTGGTGTTGCTGGCTGGTTCTGTGAGCTCAAATGTCATTGAATGGCTTCAGTGATCCTCTGTGCGGCTCTCTGCTACCATGTATTATATTCTCTTCCAGACTCCTCTCGGGTGCTACTGGATTCCTCTCCGTCACATGCTGTTGTAGTGTGCGATGGTCAAACTCGCCGCTTGAAGTCCTTGGGTTCTCTTGTTGGTCGGTTGTCTTTCCACCCCCACCTTTCCCTTTGTTTGTCCTCTTCGTCTTTTTCATGATTTTTCTCTTCATCTCCCTCGCTTAGGTTTTCATTTTTGTCTTGCCCTGCTGTCATCAGTTGCACTACTTCTGTGATCACACGGCCTCCCGCTGGCTGTTGGCCGCTTAGCCACAGTAAATAGGCAGCGCAGGGCTGACAGAGCATGTGACCGGCCGGTTGCCGAGTGACTGGGCTATCCTGACCGTTTGTCCCTGGTCCGTTATTGCCTTCCTTCTCCTTCCAGTTCCGAGCCAGTTCCGTTCGGAGCTTTTGGTTCTCAGCTTTAAGTTGGCTAACTTGTGTTGCAAGTCCTACCTTTCGTTTCACAGTTTTGCATGACACTGTGCGTGTGGTGCTGCGTGTGGTCCGGCTTGGTGTGGTACTGCGAATGGTCCGGCTTGGTGTGCTGCGTGTGGTCCGGCTTGGTGTGCTGCTGCGAGTGGTCCGGCTTGGTGTGCTGCTCTTTTCTGACGTTCTGTCATCCTGCTTTGCTCCTTGGCTGTTTTGCGGTTCCTGCCCTTCATTACTGCCATCCCTCATCTGCGCCTGCTTGACATTGGTCTTCGTTTCATTTGGTGTCAACTCGTTACCGATGCGTACGTCAATAACTTGTATCTTCCTGTCATCTGTTTCCACGATAACCTTCTCATAGTACTCTGTGGATCGACAGGTTTCATGGAAACCATCTAACTTGCATTTTTCCACGACTTGCATGCCTTTCTTCGTTAGACGGTATTGTTCCATTTTCTCTAGCTTCGGTGCACATACAATCGCAACAGCATCCGGTTGCTCCCTTTGGATATAATATTGCGTATGCACGTCTATGGAACTCATGAAAGTGTCGTAGATCGGATGTGTATGTATCCATCCTTTGATTGTTAGGTTATCTTTTTGCACTGCTTGTGCGACAAGTTCTTCGTTTGTACACTCGCATGCTGCTGTTGTCCCTGTCTGATGTGGAACGATTAGGTGTGTTACTTCTTCTGCTCCTTCTACGCCGTTAGTATCCTTTCCTGCGATGTATGCCAGTGTGTCTACGTCTCTCTGTGTATTAAGATTAGCCAGAGCCAGGAAAGTGGCGACTGTCTTTTGGCATAGTGACTCTTGATAATGGCTCCCTTTGTTTGCATTTGTTTTTTGCGCCTTTATTGACAACCCACTCCTTGTTTGAGTGGTCATATCCAAGGACTGAACAGTCTGAATCGCTGTCTGTGTTTTCTTTTGCGTTGCTTTTCTTCATCTTTTTTTTTGTTTTGCCTGCAGTGATCCACCTATCGTTTCCAGTGAGGCCATGTTCGTTACATACTGCCATTTCTGGGTAATAAGTTCTGCGCACGCCGAAGTTTTGGATGTTAAGCCATATAAGAATCAAGAAGCGTACGTTAGAGAAAGTGTGAAGAAAATATCGTTCAAATAGACGTGACAGGTTTGACGATATAATATATAATATTTTTAGTTAGAGAAACTTTATTTTGGTGGTGATGTCAAAAATATTGTTCTTGGAACTGAGAGATTACGTTAAAATAGCTTCACGTTTGCAGCGCACAATATTTGCTGGATCTGTGGTGAAGACTGATGAATGCCACCAAGATTTCACAAATATATAAATTTAAGATCTTCAATATCTTCAATACCACTCCGATTCATAGTCTTATTTCGCGGCCTCTGGATCAAAAATAAATACACATCATAATTAATATACTTTAAAGCTATATCATTGTCAGAAACCGCAATAATAGGGAGCAAAACGCGGAGCTTCAGCGGACACTGCTAACGCTGCTAATGCCAATAAGACAATAACGTTTAAATACGTTACGCTTACTTTGATTATTTCCCCCTCCCCCAAAGCTACGTTTTGTATTTTTAGGTTCCTATTGAATACGTACCTGCATATTATTTCGCCTCCCTCCTCGAAGCGTAAGGTAATTTATAAACAGCCCTTGAGACAAACGAGTCCCTTTGAATAAAAACCACCTTGAAACTTGTGGTCATGTGGCTTATGTTTGTGATTTGAGGCGGGTAATATTTATATCCGCGGGAGCATTTCGTATCACCTCCAAAATCACCTGTCCTGTGTGTTGATTCGCGATAGTTTTCTCATTTTTTGTTCGTTTTGGTTTATACCATACTACATATCCGACTACACATCATATTCAATGAGTTGTTCCATGAGTCGAGTGACAGACCATTCGATGCATCTTGGTCTGCAACGGTGCCGTTTCGAATTGTATCCAAATTGGACCAAATTGGTTTAAAACCACAAAAAACGCGTTTGAAACTAGCCCATGCTCTGAGCCTGCGGGACCAATATAGAGAACCCTAAACCCGAATCGTCACTCCTCATTATCGATAGAGACTTGATCGTGGAACAACATAGTGTTGCGCCATTAACAGCTCTCAAATGTTTTCAGTTCTACCTGGAGGTGGACAGGCTGGCTGGGCAACGGGACTACATAGAGGCGAAGGTGGTGGCGACTGCAAAGGCCATAGAAGAAATTGGCCGAGGCCTACATTGTACGACGAGCACAGGTACCGTGAATCTTCTGCCTCGCGCAATAATGTGCATGTCTATCTCATTCACGCTTGACCCTCATTTGTGCCGGAGAAACTAATCATAGGTAAAGTCAGATTTTACTTAACCCGGCACCGCCTGGGCTGTTTTCGTACCCACGACCGCCTGTTGGGGGGGGGGGGGGGGGGTTGGTCGGGTCGGGTCGGATCCGCCCCCCCTGCTATCTCTAGAACCAATGGTCGTATCGAGACCCGCGAGGCGGCGTTCGAAAGCTCTCTAAGAGACGCATCTAAAGCATACTTAACATTTTTAAGTTGTCAAATATAGTGTCAAGGTCAGGTCAAAGGTAAAAATTGAGCGATTTTGTATTAGGGGATATAATGACCGAAAAATTAACAGCAGCGCGCCCAAACTCCACCAAGACACTTCCAATTAAGAGGGGAAGGTACTGCTAGAGTACAAGTCTCAAACTAAGCACAGGTCAAGTTCAAGATGAGGTCACGAAAGGTCACCATATGCAAAAGTCGTATGAAAGCCGTATGACACATGTTTTATGGATACTTTCAGACGTAGAACTCAATGAAAACGGTCATTTTTACATTTGACCTCAATGTCAGGTCAAAAAAGGTAAATTTGTAAAGTGTAAAATTTGCAATAGAAAACACATGTTTCTGGTCCAGTTTTGTCCCAGGATTCCAATGGTTTAATTTGTTTTTGCGTACGTCTCTAAATGCCCAAAAACGCAGTTCCCAAAAAATGATGTCATCAGATTGTATGTTTTTCTTTATCCATTTTCGGGTCAAAAATTTAGATATTGTTTTAAAATTTGGTATACTTGTTCATCCTACGTGTCTTTCTAACATATATTCCAGTTTTTTTTAATTCTCAAAATTTTGGATTGTATAGACAATAACATATTGGGTTCAAAAAGCAAAATTTTGAAAATCTGAGATATATTCATATAGTAGAAATCGTAGTTACACGTGTTTTGGCGTTTTTTACTTGCAATTTGCTTCAAAATATAATTGTTTGCGAATTTTCAAACATTTAGCTATTTTCGGCCAAAAATGTTGTGTAGTGACGTTGACTAAAATCGTTATGTCTCAAATTTGTATCGACGCAACCGCTAAAAAAACACAAGACGTTAAATTGATGTATGCGAAGGTATGCCAAGTTTCACCTCGATATCTGCAACGCTTCGGAAGTTATTCAGGAAAACCCGGGGGGGGGGGGGAGGAGGGGGAATTCCCCCCTCCCCCAGACGGTTGTGGGTTAAATGCAAATATTTTTGTTCTAAGAAGACTGACAAATTGGTTCCCCCTGATGTGCATATAGCTAGTTTCGTTGCGCTATGAACGACTCGGCTACATCCTTCCAGCTTCTGCCAACTGACGCACCCTGCTATTTAACTTTGGACACATTAATGGCACTTTGGACCAGCATCAAATCATTTGCTATGCGCAACACTTTTTTGCTGAGGCTTTGTAGTAAAGCTGGGTTTTTTTCTCACACTGTTTACATGTCATGACTGGGGGTAACCTTTATTGTTAAAAAGACGTTTTTTACATAACTCAACCGTAATGGAGGCCATTTTAGCATCAGTGGCTCCTACATATTGGTAGAAGTTGAGTTCGGCTAAAACAACTTAAGAGATTGGGATGACTGGCGCATAATTGGTGTAAAACTATTAAACGACACTAATTGTTGTGTTATCATTTCGCTCACGCTTCAGGAGCGTATACAACATTTACCTTTTCTACATGGTTCCGTGGTTTCAGACGAAACCATTCGCCAGATGGGGAGACTGATGGGCGCCAACCCTGACTTCCTGGTGGGGGGCGACGGAGCAGCCAGTACTACGCCCCACATTGAGGACGGAAAGGTGGTCCTCGACGGCGCCGTGATGGTGGAGCCCCGCACGGTGGTGGAAAGGCTGGTATGCCTGGTGCTGTCTTTTTCTGTTGCAAACCTGCGCTTTCCGAGGAAGTTGAACGCCATGCTCATGTACATCCAGCTGTACATTTTGGGAATTGATGACGGCTCGCGCGCTCCTATGAAAACCCTATCCTTCCGTCGGCAGATCGCCACCCTGCCGATCTAAGCTACGAGTAGAGGCTCTTTCTGTGTTATGTGTCTGAGGTCTGGATAACCCGTTGATAGCCGCTTGTTCCGATAAGCGTCCTCCTGTATATTTCCTGTTGTCGTTGGACCCACCAGCCGTGGGTATCTCAGCAGCGTAGCATATCGGCTGTGGAGGGCCCTGAAGGCGGCCGTCAAGGCCGCCACGGCGACACTGCGCCGAACCTCCTCGGGCCCCGGCAGGATGTTGACGAGGCATCTGAGCCGGATGCCCATCATCCCCGGACACGTCAGCAGGACGAGCCGGGGGGTGTCAGCCTCCTCGTTGCACAGTGGGCATCGGGCTGCCTCGCAGGTGGTGTCGCGGCACTGCAGCAGTTGGGCGAGGCTGCCAGTGCCGCGTATATTTCCTAGACGGTATCGTTCCGTCTTCGTCGATGTATACGTTACATTACGCTTGACTGTAATAAATGTGACCCGCATTGCACATTTTTTACTTTTTCATACAACCCGGCTGAAACTGGGCTGTGAGATGGGCACTATGTATACGCGAACTGCTGCGTGCTAACTATTCGTGACTTGTATGCGATGATTTCTTTAATCCCAGCTTTATAAAAACTAGTTAATGATATAGAATAGCTAAAATTGATTGCGCTACACCCCGCCATTTTCCAGCTATACAGTCGTTAACCAATAGTAGTAAGCACTTTATTGGTGCTAGTTCACCAATAATGTATCTAACGAGATGCGTTAAGAGTGCTGTAATGTGGTGCTATGGGAGAGTGCTTCAAGATTAGCACCATTGTTAATACTTTTAAAGTGCTTGT
This sequence comes from Chirona hameri, assembly GCA_036785665.1. Taxonomy (NCBI): domain Eukaryota; kingdom Metazoa; phylum Arthropoda; class Thecostraca; order Balanomorpha; family Balanidae; genus Chirona; species Chirona hameri. Next base: position 7,714 of record JAXIVJ010019315.1, on the reverse strand, counting down.
TTTCGGCACGCACCGGTGCGTTACTAAATATGAACCTTAATAAGCACCCGAGTTTAGCATCTGTATGGTACTACATTTTTAGCAGTTCTTTGGTGCTAGTATACCTGGCACCTTCCTAGCACCACGTTAGGCGCTCGAACTAGCGGTTACAAGGTGCTTGTTTTCGGCATCAGAATTATCACCCGTTGCGTGCTAATCTTTTTTTACAGTGTACATACTCACATACACATCAGATGCTTACCAGTAGCGCCGAAGGTCCTGGCCTTTGAGAGCCGCAGGCCGACAGGGCCGCGCGCAGAGCTGCCACATTTTTGGCGCGGTGGTGCGCCACATTTTCAGCACAGTCTGGTAATTGCCGGCAGATTCCTGAAACGCCATTTACTTCGCACGCTTCACTCCTGGTGGTGAAGGCAACTGAAAAGGAAAACACAAATATTTATATATGTCAGGAAATGTATAAACATACAAACAAACAGAAGGCAAATGGCATAAAATAAGAAATGTAAAAGTAAAATTAGTTAAATGAAGTGTGGTAAAACAAAATAAATATTTTGTACGTAACGAAATATATAAGGATATGTAAAGCGGGACGAACCTGACCTTCTTAGGATGGCTTTTTATTTTCAGTAGCTTTATCCAGCGATTGACTGATGTATCAGTATAATGATGGATATCACCTGAAATGCTATTTCACATACGTATATAATATTTGCTCCTGTTGTCCCATCCCTCCGCATTCGCAAACTGTTACAATGAGTTAAAGATGGAACGTGGACATTCCTTACTTAAGCTACACGAACCATATCTAAGGATAAGTATCTTACTTTGTTGCGTCAAGACGAGCACCAGAAGGCCCGCGAGCAGACACGGGAGCGGGAGCGGACGAGCCATGTCCGACTGCGGCGAAGGTTGGTGGAGGACTGGGCCAGGGGGTGACGCACAGGCTATATAACAAGGTATGCCATTCCGGCCAAAACAGGATCTCATGGCCTCTGATTGGTCGACGGTCGTGACGTCAATGGTACATGATTTTTGCTAGCCGGCATGATCAGCGTGCAAAATCCCATTGGGATCCCCTCTAACTCGAAAACTAAAATGGCTAGCAAGACGCAGAAACATTGTTGGAAAGGTCTCTCCAAGGCCATTCGAAGTTACTTCGGGTATTGTTTAGCTCAGGTCAATATTGAGGTCACCTGAGGTCATCAAAGTCACATTTTCCAAGTGAAGAACTTTGCTCTAGAAACCCCCAAATATCCAAAACGTTTTTCATAAATAACTTTGTATTGGTTAAACATATAGCAGTAATTTTAACACCATAGTGTTTGTCTCGTAAAGGTGCTTCGAAACAACACATTCATGGTGACTTGGTTAGGTCAACTTCAAAATTTAAGATCAGGTCAATGTCATTTGATAACCCAGATAGGTCATGTGGCATATGGGGCGACAGTTCTCGACGAGACAAACACAGTGGTGTCATTTGCACATCTCTATCTTTATTAGATCAATAATTATTGGCAAAAGGGTGATGGTGACCTGATATGACCTCAGCCGACTTTTCAGAGGTCACTGAACAACAATTGCACCTGGGTCATCAATAATGAGCTAACATAACATGATTCTGAAATAATTGGCCTGATCCAATACATATTCTCTGAAAAGGAAGCATGTGTATATTTTCCCAAATTAACTTAAATGGAGAGGTCACAAATTGACCTGACCTTAAGTCACCGATACAAAAAAAACGAGATAAACGAATTATAGGTACTTATGACCTTATGAAATCCTGCAAGTTTCAAATTTATCGGACATACACTGTGGCTTTGCCACGACCACAAACATTTTTGGAGGTAAGGTCACTTGACGTGACCTGGTGATCTGACTTACGACGACCTGAAGTTAATACTTTCACACAATGTAGGTAATTGATGCACACATAGTCGTACCAAATTTTCTGCGCGACGCTGTTTTCTACCTATTTTCGAGAAACCTCAGGTGTGGTCAAAGTGACGCCCCCGCCAGATCTCCTCGGATTTAGGCCACTACATTTTGCTGGGTCTCTAAATGGTCGCAAAAGAACGCCGGATAGGTCCATGTAAAATTCGCAGGCCTTCCGAGGAACCTCAGACCTACCGGGGCCCTTCAGGCTGACTGAGGGCATTCTGTCGGCCTTAGAGGGCCCCGCAGGCTGGCTGGGGGCACCTCGGGGCCCCATGGCCAGCATTTAGAATTCCTCCCCCCCCCCCTATTAGCAAATTTGGTACGGCTATGTGTGCATCTCATCACTCAAATTGTGTGACCACCATCACCATCTACGGCAAGAGAGGGGACACCATCTACGGCAAGAAAGGGGACACCATCTACGGCAAGAGAGGGACACCATCTACGGCAAGAGAGGGGACACCATCTACGGCAATAGCGAGGACACCATCTACGGCAAGAGAGGGGACACCATCTACGGCAAGAGAGGGGACACCATCTACGGCAAGAGAGGGGACACCATCAACGGCAAGAGAGGGGACACCATCTGCGGCAAGAGAGAGGACACCATCTACGGCAAGAGAGGGGACACCATCTACGACACCATCTACGACATCTACACCATCTGAGGACGTCACCCCTCTACAACAAGCACGGACGACGACTACAGAAGTGGGGACAGCTCAGACGGGGGCGGAGGAGAACCGGCTGGGCAGCCGGATCGGACAACACGAGGCGGGATGGAAGACCGAGACAGCGGCGAAGGTCAGCAGCAGAGCGGCTGTGTGCCAAATATATCCTTTAGATTTCTGGATGTAGGTAAAAGCAGCCCCCACCAGTAACAGTTGGCAGCACTCGGGCGTTTGGGCGTTAAAAACCTACTACAACATAGGGTTACAATGTTAAATCGATGATTTTCAGACGAGGCTGTCTCGTAACCTTTGGTACATATTTTAAATCCGACTTCTGGAACAGATAGCTACAAGCCTTAGCTACAACGTTTATATTTATCATTTTTCGATATTCCGGGCGTAAAGGGGATAAATGGGCTTGGGGGCTAAAAATTGTCGGAACGACCGCTGACCGCTTCCAAATGCTACTACAGTACTGAAATATACAATACTTTGACTACTACTTCGTAGTAGAATTTAATATGACCGCTTCCAAATACTACTACATGTACTGCAAATACACTATTTTGACTACTACTTCGTATATTTGCTGGCGTTTAATTCAATAAATAAATATATAATCTTTGGAAATACAAGTAATTGATAGCAAACAATACCTTTAATTTATAATAGACAAAACAATTACGATATAAATTATATCTTGTTTAATTAATTTGGGCGTTATATTCCTTACTGTTCTACCCGTTGTTCTATTACCCTGGGTAAAACCTTTCCTGAAACCTCAAGTGCTGATACATAAATGGGCTTACAGAAGCTTAAGGATGATATAATCCGCACGTTTAATAACCATAAGTAGGTGAAGAAAATGTCAACACAGAGCAGCGCCAGTTTATCAAAAACCTTGCAAAAAACGATAGTGTAATCATTGAAGAGAGTGACAAATGTAAGGGGTTGGTGATTTTGGACAAAGATTCCTACTTGACTAAAACCCAAACCATGCTAAATGACAGACAGTTATGAAAGTATCGACAAAAACCCAGTCCCTCAAGTTGAAGCTAAAGCTAAAATAAACCTTTTAAATACCACTCGAGGCAAACGTCCTGAAAAAAACGATCAAAGAACTGACAGCAGGGCATAGTAGAACGCCCGTCTTTTAAGGATTACCTAAGGACCATAAACCCTCGGTGCCCCTCAGACCGGTCATTTCGGCATGTGGTGGCCCTACGGAAAAAAACATCCTGTCTCTTGGAAAGAATTTTAAAGCAGTTACTGAAATTTGTTCCCAATCACTTATGGGATACCAGAGACTACTTAGAGAAGGTGTCGGGACATGTAGAACAGCACGGGGTACCGGAGGGCAGCATCTTCTTCAGCATCGATGTAGTCAATTTATATGGTAGTATACCAGTAGATGAAGCTGTCGATGCAGTGATATCTAAACTAGAGGAGCATGGCGATAGTATTGACACCTTTGGACTATCTAGGGAAGACATTTTCAGACACAGTTGCGTCCCGGTCGCCGAGCGGGGAGGTCGTCCTGTCTGACCCCGCCGCACCCTCCTGTGACCCGGTATGGCCGAGTGAGCGCTGTGCGCGACCGGACCGGGCGGCCGGCCACAGTGACTGCTTAAGCACAGGCATGCAGTGCGAGAGGTGACTGGTGTGATCGGCGGAGACAGTGCTGTGAACGTGCACTGTGACAGTAGTGACGGACACCGTTGGTGACTTTCCGCAAGGTGACGTCGTGTTTTTCCCCGGTGAGTTTCTCATCATGGGCTCAGACTCTGAGAGTGGGGACGAGACCGTGTTTGCTGACAGCGTCACGGCGATTCCCGGTGCGATTGGCGTACGTCTGAGGCAGGTATCGGCGCCCGAGATGGTCCGAAATGCCGAGCAGAGGAAGGGAAAGCGTCCGGTGCCGACCAGACCGTCCAACTCGCCGCCTGATTTGCAGGCGCCCGACACCAAGCGCCAGACACCGAGTCTCGTCCAGTCTGCCCCGGTCGAGCTTAGCGCTTCTTCCTTCGCGAACATCCAGAGAATGATCGACTCCGCCTCTGCCAAGATGATCACTGCTTTCGAGGCCAAGTTTGAACATCTAGAGAGGCGAGTGGAGCAGCTGGAAGGTGAAGGCATGGACAAAGACGCCGAGATCCAGCGACTTAACCCGCGAGTTACTGGGGTATATTTCATAACGCGACTTACTGGGGGGGGGGCTATTTTTAGCCCCCCTCTGATCTCCGGAACTACTGGACCGAATGTAAAAATTCAAACGGCATTCGATAGCCCTGGGAAATTTATCGAGGGAAACATAATATTGTTGACCTCGAGGTCACCGATGACGTCACAGGTCAGGTCAAGTACAAAATGTTTGACCGTGTCCAAAGGTCTCGATGGATGGAATTGTCGCGTAAAATTGCGATATTAAACGCATAAGCTGTCGATAAATCGGTATGATTCGTGTGTCTGACACTTCTAAGTACCTTTCTAAGCTGTTTATGATCTTGGGTCAGGTCAAGGTCATCCGAGGTCACGAGGTCAAACTGCAGATTACGGTCAGTAGGCGTTGTAACACATGTTTATGGGTTTGTTTATCGTCTAGAACGCGTAAAATGACCTTAGAACATTGTTTGTTCCATATAAATAGAAGTAAAAAACAAAAATGGAAATGCGTTTTTTTATGCATAGTAATGCTGTGAGAGGTGGTCGATTTTTGCCATTTGAAGGTCATAACTCAGTCATTGTTGAAGATATCGACTTCAAATTTGGTACACATATTCACCGCACACGTCTCGATCACATCTATTCCGTTTTTTTATAGTTTTGTTTTTTTCTTGAAAATTTAGTAAAAACAAAAACAAAATGTATTTGGATTTCTCAAAATTTTGAATAAAAAAAAACTCAAAAATCCTAGATAGCAGTCTGATAGCCCGGTCCATTGTCAGTAATTTGGTTTAAGCCAATTGAGTTTATCCCAAACATTGTACCTTTGACAGCGTTTTCCGCAAACCATTATTTTGCAACCAAAACCGAAGAACATGACGTCACTCTGACGTCATTCCCGGTTGACCTATCATAACCTCATATTTTTTATTTTGCCAACAAGTGTAGAATTGATGTGAGAGAAGGTACTGCCAGTTTGATGACGATAGCTGTGTTCGTTTAAGAGTTATTGCAAAATAACGGGAGGGGGGCAAAAAATAGCCCCCAGTAACTCGCGGGTTAACGAGACTGCAGACGCATGAGCGGACATTTGAGGAGCTGTGGGAGCGAATCGAGGGAATCGACGTGAACCGGCGCCTCTCGTCCCTGATTTTGACTTGCGACGACTTCGCAATCAAGCACCAGCACGAAGACATGGAGGAGCGGGTGGTGGACGAGCTCAACAGAAGACTTCCTAACCTGAAGCTGACTGATGCCGACCTGCAGGTCGCCCACCGCCTTCAGGCTCACAACAAGGTTATCGCCAAATTCGTCAAGGGACGGCGCCGGGACGAAGTCCTCGATAGCCGGTTCGAGCTGTTCGGGACAGCAGCTAGCGCACGTTCGCGCCGCGGCGGTGGTTCGTGGTGGGGACTAGAGATAGCGCCACTCTACCTCTCATGCGCGGTGCCCATATGGACCGCTAGATGTCGCAACGTGAGCCAACGCGCGGAAACGGGAGAGAGCGGCGGATAACCGAAGCGCAGTCAGCTGACACTTTACGACTTCTGGCGGTGGATATGGGCACCGGCGATTTGACGAGTTTTCGGGGTGGCGCTTTCGTGCGGTTTGGTGACGTTCTCACACCATGTTGTTCGCGTATGCAGAACGTGGAGAGGTGCGCAGAAGTTGGACAATGTTGAACTTTCTTGTCCGTTATTGTCGGTTCCATCTGTCCTGCTGTTGGAAGTGAAGTTTCCTGTTTGTATTTTCTTCTACATAATCGAGGTGGGTACATTTGGTTATTTGAGTTTGATTTGAATGTTGAAGGTTAATTCAAATTTGAATATGGTTGAAGCCAAACATTTGCTTCTGATGAATCAGAATCCTGATGCTATTCCAATGACTCAGGCTCAATTTGATTATTTTAATATCATTTACCTATAGGTTAATGATATAAATTCAGACTGGTTATTGATTCAACTTTTTTAGAACGATTCAATCATGATTCATTTTGGAATTTGAATGATTCAATCACTGTTCGATTCACAGATACAATATTGAGAATTGATTCCTTCAGATTCAAAGAATCAAAACAAATATTTTAATCGATTCACGATTGATTCAACATTTTAATATATGAGGTGAATTCATGTCAAATCAATACAAATATTAACATGCATATATATGATCATTAAAACATTGTTACAGCAATAGTATTTTAGTATAAATGAATGTAGCCACTGGGACTGCATGTATTTGCACAATTTACCAGTGTACTTGTATTGTTAAGAACAGTGGTGGAACTTTATGAAATCGGTTGGGGGGGGGGGGGGGGGGGGGGGGCCCAACGGCCGAATGTTCAAGTTGACTTACTAAATGTCCAATACTATATATATATATATATATATATATATATATATATATATATATATATATATATATATATATATATATATATATATATATATATATATATATATATATATATATATATATATATATATATATATATATATATATATATATATATATATATATATATATATATATATATATATATATATATATATATATATATATATATATATATATATATATATATATATATATATATATATATATATATATATATATATATATATATATATATATATATATATATATATATATATATATATATATATATATATATATATATATATATATATATATATATATATATATATATATATATATATATATATATATATATATATATATATATATATATATATATATATATATATATATATATATATATATATATATATATATATATATATATATATATATATATATATATATATATATATATATATATATATATATATATATATATATATATATATATATATATATATATATATATATATATATATATATATATATATATATATATATATATATATATATATATATAT